>OZ018318.1:102438140-102734534 GCA_963969495.1 Ceratothoa steindachneri
CTATTACTAAAACATCTTATTGTGTCATATTATTAGGATTAAAACTGACCGGATCTTATCTAGTAGATTGACTTTCTAAATCGCGGTCCTCACAGATGGACCGACTAAATTCGGTTCCTTGGAAATTCTTTCCAGAGGTCCAGATCTGAACCCAGTACCCATCATTCAAGAAAATTAAGTTGCATCGTTTGCACTTAGTCGCTGGATTGAGTCTTTCTTGGTTTGTTTCCAGTGGCTGACATATAGCAACTGGGGTTCGAATCGTAGGTTAAACTCTAGATCAGTGTTTCCCAACCATTTTCGGACTAGCGCCCACTTTGGACAAAAAAAATTGTCATCGAACCACCTGTCAATTTAAATTTCGAATACTATACTAAATTCATCTTTCTTAGCAAGATACCACTTGGGTATTAGTGCAAAAATATTTTGAATGTAGTTTCTATTTCTATTATAAGGACTAATAATGAAAATACTAAAAAGAAATAACTTGGTTGCTTACCTCAATATGTTTTCAATGAGACGGTTGACTTTGGTGCTCACTGGCTAAGGCTCTTACTCTAGGTTCCATACTGCTTAGAAGTAATCTCAGATCTCGTTTTGCAATTTACAGGAGGTTTTTATTTGTTTAGTAAGAAGTTGAGTAACTGCAGTAAAACCACGTTCATTCATAGAGGAAGTTCGAAAAGCAATGAAAAAAAGGTTGATAGCTTACCCCTGCTTTGGATCCTTTCAGAATTTTCCTTTTGTAGCCAAAATTCTTGATATGGTTGTTTAAAGAGGAGCTTTACTTCGAAGTGGTTTTTTAAAGCAATTAACTCCTTTTGCAACACAGAGTCGGTTTCATTTGTACAAGCATCAATAAATGGGCTTCTAAGCTAGTCAAGTATTTTCATATTAATAAGATCCTGATACTTACACCTCATATCCTCAAGGATGGGCAAACTTTATAAACTAGAGGGCAACCTTTTGTCTCTGGCGAATGGTCGAGGGCCATACTCATTAAGAACATAAAAATTGTCGTCGAAATAGCATATATAAATTAATAGAATAAATACTTTTTACAAATATTAGATTTCTTACATTTATTTAATTACTTGGAGCATCTAATTTTCATGTAGAGAACACTAATTTTAGTCTTTAGTGAGAGGGGTGCTTTTGCTTGAGGGCTGCTGAAGATTTTAAATCGGGATCTTTTTCCGAAGTCTAAATTCTTAAAAGAGATTCGAGATTTAAATTTGTCAGTGAGTTTTTTAATTTAGATTTGGTATTCTTCATGATGCAAAAATGTTTGTTCGCAAATGGACGTCGACCTAAAATGAACAACAATTTTTTTTTAGCAAACTGCTTTAGAATAGCAAATGTAGGATCATTGTGAGAGGCATAAAATTTAATGATATGAGAATTCTTCAAATCTTTTGAATGATGCAAATTACTTATAAACTCGATCAGTTCAAGCTGAAGATTAGGGCAAGCTTCATTAACATCAAAATGAAATGGGTCAGCTCACAGGCGAAAGTCATCTTCTAACGACGAAAAATCATTAAATCTTCTAGAAAATTCATGTCTAAATTCTTCAACTGGGAACTGTATTTTCCAAAATTTTCAACAGCAACTTCAACCATTTGCAATGTTTTAAAAAGAAAAAGAAAGTTGATTTAGTTTAATTTGCTGATTAAAAAGCAATAATTTTATCAGAAATGCTCTTACTTCGAAATGGATCTCATGAACAAATTTCCTTCTCCCAGCTTCAGATTGTAATCAGATAGATAACATACAATATCAATGCCAAATTATCCGTCTACTAGCCAATTCTTATTTTTTAACTGCGAGTTATCCAATTTTTGTTAGATTTCAAAAGTAGATCAATTTCCCCTCTTAGCTCCCATACTCTATTCAAAACCTTTCCTCAGCTATCTTATATTCATATGAAAAATAACTAAGTATGTTCTGATTCAAATTCTTCGAGAAAATGTATGAACTATCTATGGTTCATTCATGATGATCTGATCAAGTTTATTATTTCTATGAAGGGCTTAAAAAATTATTCTGTTGAAGAATATTTTTGCAAAGAGTTTGCTGGTGAATAATACGATGGACAAATTTAAAGATTTGACCTGGATTTATATCATACACTTTATCTTGAATTCTCAGCATAAGCCTTTATTTTTACTTGCAAGACTTGGACACCCATCTGTAGTAACGCTCATTATTTTTTTCCCATTTAAATTTAAGTTTGCAAAAACATTTCTCAACTTCTCCAAATAAATCTTCTTCTGTTGTTGTTCCTTTCATAGGTTGCAAAGCTGATAATTTTTTGTCAATTCAAAATCACTTTTAATCCCTCTAATAAAATTCAAAATCTTCTCAGTGTCTTTGATGTCACAACTTTCATTAAGGGTCAAAGATAAGAAATAAAAATTACTTGCTTCATCTTTTAGTTGTCCTTGGAAATTACAACAAACAGTACGACGAGAGAGACATAATTTTTCGAATTGATGTTTTTTTCTGAACAAATTAAGGCTGAACTGTCAACTAGGCATTGAATAAATCCGCCATCAGAAAATGGCTAGTCGTTTGGCAAAATTATAACTAATCATGTAACTTACTTTGTTTAGTTTAATATTTTCTTTAAAATAGCTGTAAAATTGACCTTTTGCTTTTCTAAACAATTTTTCATTTCAGTATATTTCTTTTTCTTTTGTTCATCTAAAATTTGTCATACATATTGGCATGTTACATTTCATAATGGCGCTTCAAGTTGTACTGTTTAAAAGTGGCAACAAATTCCATACATATGACACGGTACTTTATCATTTTCGAGCTTGAAAAAGTACTTATAATTCCACTCATTAATAAATTTACGATATTTATCTTTTTTTAATTTAACTCATGATTGCTTTTACTTTAAAGGGGCTGATAAATTGCAAATAGAATTCTCCTAAGCCTAATTAATTATGAATTCGGCAAAGTGGCATTGCAATCAACAAGTTTTGAAAAAACTGACTGTCACCAATCGATTTACAAAAATTGCCGAATCTATTTGCAGTTCTACCAAATCTACTTACAATGGTACCAAATCTACATACATATCTTATTTAATAGAGCCAAAGTTTGAGATATAAAGTTTATAAACAGGGCTTGTAATAGATTACGCGCTACGGCTATGCTAATGTTTAAGGATTTGCAAGGATTACCGTTTTACTATATTGAAAAAAATAAATTTCACACATTTAACTATTTTTACACAGTTTTTAGAATTTGTTTATATATTCTTTGTATTTTTGTTTCCAAATACTAATTAAATATACAAAATTATTGAAAGCTTATAGAACAATTTTACCGTCATTATTTTAACGTTTCTTTAACTGCGATATTTTTAATATAAGAATAAATTACTCTTCCTATAAATTTGGCATCCTGATTTACTAAAGGCATAACAGTAACTAGTGAAAAAGAGGTGAGTGACATTAATCATAAATAATTGAAATGCATAAGTTGAGTGACTTGGGTTACTTAAATCATGATTAACGAGACATAAGAAATTTTATGATTTGTACTGTGCTTTACACTCGTTCTTTTACGGAATACTTTGAAAATTAAATATTTTGAGATACGAGGGGCGGTCAATGAGTTTTGCAATTCGGATATAAGGAAACGAGATATGAGGAAAAGCGTTTTATTATTTTTCAATATAACTACCCTCGACTTCAATGCACTTGCACCACTTGTCCCTGAGGCTTCGAATTCCCGACAACCAGAAATCTCCCGACTGCTGTTCAATCCACTCCTGGACGGCGAGCTGGACATCTTCATCGTCCCCAAACCGGCGTACACGCAGTGCAGCCTTGAGCTGGCGGAATAAAAAGTAGTCGCTAGGGGCCAGATCTGGACTGTTGAGTTCCTCGAATCCGCACTCGCGCAGGGCAGCTTGTGCAACTCTGGCCTTGTGGACTTTGACGACGTTGAAGTTGATCATGGGGAGTAAGGTTTCTAGGGACCCAACGGGCAGATACCTTGGTCTTGGCCAAATTGTCGTGGATGATTTTGATGACACTTCCATGTGATATTCCAAGTTCTCGCTCGATTTCTTCGACCTTCACCCGTCCACCCGACCTTCATCCTCTCCACACGAGCCACATTGTCCTTGTTGGTCACGTCTGACGGGCGTCCTGGACGGGGTTCATCTTCAAGGAACTCACGACCATGGCGGAACTCCCTATTCCAGTGAGCAATGGTTGCATAGGAAGGGGCGGTGTCGGTGTACACTGCAAACATGCGTTCATGGATCTCTTTTGCATTCTTGCCTTCCTTGTTCAAAGATTTGATCACTGCGCGGTGCTCAACCTTCTCCATTGTCGAAAAATTTGTGACTGACGATCTGCGATCAGCTACTGCTTCTTAAATAGACGAGGCAGAAGCGTGCGGCTGCAGTCCTGACACGTCATAACTTGTCCTAACACCCCCACAAACAGCCATCCCCCTTCCTCTGTTTTGCCCTACCGATTCGCAAAACTTATTGACCGCCCCTTGTACCTTGTCGCGGGCCAGTAGCAATAAATCAAGAGGTTATCATCGAATATGGAGTTATCAGCCTCATAATTATTTTCTATTCGATCAAGATTTGGAAATTAAGATTGCTCCCGGGGTGCCGGGGTGCCGCGAGAGCCAATTAAGTGCGCTGCGGAAGCGACCAAGAAATCCTTTTTAAAATGCCGAAATTGTAAAAGGAATATGTATTTCAAATATTTATAAAAACACTAACAACACTTGAAAGTATTTCGAAGTTTTTCTGCAGTTTGTAACATAAAAACAAAAAAAGAGAAAGCTTGTAGACAGTGAATGAAGAAATGAGAGTTGACTTGTCAACTCTACGCCCCAATATTAAAGAATTATGTAATACTCATCAAGCTCAACTTTCCCATTAAACTTTTAAAGGTAAGATTTATTTATTTATTTTCAAATTTTTATGTCTTATTTATATTATATTAGGTTAAATGTCAATCGTGGTTAATTTTGAAGGGCTTTCCACCTAATTAAGCACCCCTATTGTGGTGCAGTCGCTGCTTCAAGATAACAATTAGGTGGCCACTATCATAAAATGGTTAAAAAACACTGGCCTAAAGAGTGAAAGCTTGACCATGAATGTGCAGATAACAGATTTTCATCACAGCCATGCAATTGCAAATTCAGATCATTGAATATATTCAATAAATCTGTTAAATAGGTAATGTCACATTTGCAACTTAAGAGTTCGTCACTCAACCACGTTTATTCTCCTGGAAAAATTACATGATAGGGTTGAAAAGAGAATAAAATCGCTTCAAGCAGTTTCGTTTGGATAACTCCCTCACTTCATTATATGCAAGGAGACGATCAAATGGGCGCCAGACGGTGTAGGTCGGTAGTAAAACCCTATCGAAACAGGTTCATGGAGCTATTCATTTACACCACATTTTCACTTCCTACTAAATTCCACCAAGCTTTCGCTAGCCTCGTAGATAAAGTGTTGGACTTCTAATGTCTAGGTGCCGGGTTTAATCTTAGCGAGAAAGGACATTAAACTCCATCGTACGTGAAAAAGTTGGCCTCCCATTGGCTGATGTGATGGACCCAGTCCCGTTGAGGCAGGTAGCTATTTACAATCATAACAGCGCTGTCTTTCTTTTTCCCCGTTTTCACACACACACAACATACCCAATCTTCCTTCCTGGAACCGTCGAAGGGTCATTTCTATCCGCAAACCCCTGACGTGGATCAGGTACCCTGTGCACACATATAATACCCTTGGTCGGTGTCAAAACAAAATAATCTCCAGCAACTGTCTCCTAAAAGAAAGACTCGTACCGTGGTGCTCTCTATCCTGACCTCGATTGTCTTTCTGATCTTTATACGAATTTTATTATGCGGTTGAGAGCGTAACTTACTACATATCGGCTCAATTTCTTTTTAAAACGTTCTTGGCGAAAATGAACTAGATGGTTTAATAAATAAATAATAAATACAGGATTTAATTGCTTATATCGCGATACAAACACCAACAAACTCTCGTCCAGATCCAGCAAAAAATCATAATTTGTGGTTCTCAAAATTTGTTGGCTGAATTGATAAAGTTTCAAACTCTCCTTACAAATACTAATGAGATCCGAACCCTTATACTTCTGTAAGAGGATTCGAACCCCAAGCATGGGGGGATTTAATGGGGTTGGATATTTTTTTCCGTTTTGGATCGTGGTCCAGACATAAATCTAATTAATTAAAATTTGTGAGGTTTTGAGGCTTCGTGAAGAGCGAGGACGGGGGGGGATAACAAAGTTGTTATGATGGTGAGAAAATACCGTCAAGAATAACAACCACAAACCCAAAACAACACAAAAGCACAAAGAGTACAAACAATTCCACCGCAAACTATGTTGGGTAAGTTTAGTTAAGTTCAGTTAAATAGGAGAGGTTTTGTAGGGTAAGTTAGCTTGGTTAGGTTTGATATGTTAGCTTATTTAGGTTTGATACGTTAACTTGCTAGGGTTTAATAGATTAGCTTGGTTAGGTTTGATAGGTTAGCTTGGTAAGATTTGATAGGTTAGCTTAGTTAGTTTTGACAGGTTAGCTTGGATAGGCTTGATAGGTTAGCGTGGTTAGGTTTGATAGGTTATCTTGGTAAGGTTTGATAGGTTAGCTTGGTTAGGTTTGATAGGTTAGCTTAGGGAGGTTTGATATTAGTTTGGTTAGATTTGATGGGTTAGCTTGGTTAGGTTTGATAGGTTAGCTTGGTTAGGTTTGATAGATTAGCTTGGTTAGGTTTGATAGATTAGCTTGGTTAAGTTTGATAGGTGCTTGGTTAGGTTTGATAGGTTAGCTTGGTCAAGTTTGATAGGTTAACTTGGGTAGGTTTGATAGGTTAGCTTGGTTAGGTTTGACAGGTTAGCTTGGTCAGGTTTGATAGGTTAACTTGTTTGCTTGGTCAGGTTTGATAGGTTAGCTTGGGTAGGTTTGATAGGTTAGTTTGGTTAGGTTTGATAGGTTAGCTTAGTCAGGTTTTATAGTTTAACTTGTTAGGCTTGATAGATTAGCTTGGTCAAGTTTGATAGGTTAGCTTCGGTAGGTTTGATAGGTGCTTGGTTAGGTTTGATAGGTTAGCTTCGTTAGGTTTGATAAGTTTGCTTGGTTAGGTTTATAGGTTAGCTTAGAGAGGTTTGATATTAGCTTGATTAGATTTGATGGGTTAGCTTGGTTAGGTTTGATAGGTTAGCTTGGTTAGGTTTGATAGATTAGCTTGGTTAAGTTTGATAGGTGCTTGGTTAGGTTTGATAGGTTAGCTTGGTCAAGTTTGATAGGTTAACTTGGGTAGGTTTGATAGGTTAGCTTGGTTAGGTTTGACAGGTTAGCTTGGGTAGGTTTGATAGATTAGCTTGGTTGAGTTTGATAGGTGCTTGGTTAGGTTTGATAGGTTAGCTTCGTTAGGTTTGATAAGTTTGCTTGGTTAGGTTTGATAGGTTAGCTTAGGGAGGTTTGATATTAGCTTGATTAGATTTGATGGGTTAGCTTGGTTAAGTTAGATTGGTTAGTTTTGTTAAGTTTGATTGGCTAGCTTGGGTAGGTGTGATAGGTTAGCTTGGTTAGGTTTGAAAGGTTAGCTTGGTCAGGTTTGATAGGTTAGCTTGGGTAGGTGTGATAGGTTAGCTTGGTTAGGTTTGATAAGTTAGCTTGCTCAGGTTTGATAGGTTAACTTGTTAGGTTTGATAGGTTGCTTGGTTAGGTTTGGAAGATTATCTTGAGTATGTTTAATAGGTTAGCTTGGTCAGGTTTGATAGGTTAGCTTTGGTAGGTTTGATAGGTTGCTTGGTTCGGTTTGATAGGTTAGCTTGGGTAGGTTTAATAGGTTAGTTAGCTTGGTAAGGTTTGATAGGTTAGCTTGGTTAGGTTTGATAGGTTAGCTTGGTTAGGTTTGATATGTTAGCTTGGTCAAGTTTGATAGGTTTGCTTAGTTAGGATTGCTAGGTTAGCTTGGTCAGGTTTGATAGGTTAGCTCGGTTAGGTTTGATAGGTTAGCTTGGTTAGGTTTGATAGGTTAGCTTCGGTGAAAACTTCCCGAGCCACTAATTGGTAAAAGAGATGAATGCAAGACCTATAGAGGACTAAGTGTTTCGAGTGTGGTAGGCAAGACATGTGCAAAACATCTGATCGCGCTAAAATAAAGATAACTGAGGGAGTGAAAGAGGGTAAAAGTGTGGTTTAAAGTCCGTCAGGGGTGTATGAGTCACATGTTTGCCTTGACACAGGTAACTTTAAAAACCAGGCATATAAAGTGTGTAGTGGTTTTATGGATCTAGGGAAAGCTTATAATTATGTAGATAGAGAAGCATTATGAGAGATGTTCATAATGTATGGAGTGAGTAGTAAACTATTGGATGGTGTAAAGAGCATTTTGGTTAGAAATAAGGCTTGCGTTAGGGTGAAAGGTGGTCGGAGTGGCTTGGAATACGAAGGAGAGGGGTAAACCACGGTTGTTTAATGTAACCATGGCTGTTTTTATTTCTATGGATGGAGTACAGAGTGAATTATCAATAGAAATGATGTAAAGGGAATGAGATTGAAGAAGAATGGTAAAGAATGGGTTCTATATATGTACATATGTTGGTATATGGTCTGAGAGAGATTTGGAAATGCTGCTGGAGGACTTTGGGTATGTGTGGGGAATAGGGTAAAATTGAATTCAGAAAAAAATAATGGGAGGGATCCGTGTTGATACTATAGAACAAGTGTAAATATGTAAGTATCTTGAATACATCGTGACGGATAGTGGCATAGATGGAGGGAATTACGACCAGAATGCTTATATTACATAAATCGAACCAACAAAGACCCCATGATCCACTCGGGGTTTGGTCAAAAAGGGGATATGAGGGATGTCAGAGGTTTGGGAGAGGGAAAGAAAGAGATATGGCTAAAGAATTAGTTTCATAACTCTTATTTTTGTGAGGTCATATTTTAAAATAATATTTATTGATTCTACTCTTGAACATATTTATTGCGGTGGTTTTGATGACACTGCGAGGGAAGGTATTCCATGTTTGTGTTATTTTATAATAGAATTTCTTTCGTGCCCTCGGAGGGTTAGTTTTGTTTTTTTGCTAGTTTGAAAGACTCATTTCTACTGCTCATTCGGTTATCTAGTTAATTATTGATTTATAATTTATAGTAAAGAACCCCCTTAATATCTTAAAGACAACTCGACAGTATGTTTAATAAATTTCTCACTTGAATTGTTGGAAAGTCTCTGGAGGTGATTAGAGCGTCAATGAATTTTAAGTGTTTAAGTATGTAATGTGCCAAGAAGGTGCATGAGAGTATGCCGATGTCAATGTCGGTGTATGGGAGTGAACTTATGGTATATAAGGAAATGGAAAGTTCTTAAGTAAGAGCAGTGCCAAAATGAACAACATGAGATGAATATTTGTGTTTCAAAAGGTAAATAGAGGTGAGAAGACTGGATAATAGTTGCTTATGGTGTGAAAAAGGGCGTGAATGAGGTTATGACTGAGTGTTCTAGGTGGTATGGACATGGCAGAATAACGGACCAACAAAGACCAGGTGGCCCACTCCGTGGCCAGCCCAAGAAGTTAGATGATTTCTGATGAAACTCCTCTAATCTAAATCTATATATATTGTAATAGTATTCAAGTTTATTCTTAAACATATTAAGGGAGGTACTTTACACCACTTCAGGCGGCAAACGGTTGCATAGGTCGGTAATTTTATATCTAAAAAGGTTTTCCGCAATACCTTTCGAATCGCATATTTACCAATTTAAATCCATTATTTCGAGTCTTGACCCAATTTCCATACTAAAAAAGTGATTAAAACTCTCTATAACCATAAATAATTTTGAAAACTTCGCACAGTACTCCACGGAGGCGTCTATTTTCCTGGGCTAACAATTGATGTGGTTCTACGCTGAATTCTCTCCAATTTTGTATATCCTTCGCCGAGTGAGGGGACCAAAATTAAACTGCGTACTCTAAGTGGGGTCTGGTGATGGTTTATCTATTGGAAGGACGATTTCTTTATATTTGAACGTAAACTTTCTAGCTCTATACCCAAGAATTCTATGCCTTTACTTGCTGCGTCAGGGCACTGTTTTGATGATTTATTCCTTTTTGAACTTATAACTCCCAGGTCATACTCTTCATCAATTGACTCCTAAGTGTTGCCAACTGACTCTAATATATTACCAATTGACTCCAAAGTATTAACAACTGTCTCCAAAGTGTTACCAACTGACTCCAAAGTGTTGCCGACTGACTCCAAAGTGTTTCCAACTGACTTCGAAGTGTTACGAACTAAATCCAAGCTATTGCCAACTGACTCCAAAGTGTTTCCAACTGACTCCAAAGTGTTGCCAACTGAAACCAAGCTATTGCTAACTGACTCCAAAGTGTTCCAACTGACTCCAAAGTGTTGCCAACTGAAACCAAGCTATTGCTAACTGACTCCAAAGTGTTCCAACTGACTCCAAACGGTTGCCAACTGACTCCAAGGTGTTTCCAACTGACTCCAAAGTGTTACCAACTGACTCCCAAGTGTTTCCAACTGACTTCAAAGTGTTACGAACTAAATCCAAGCTATTGCCAACTGACTCCAAAGTGTTTCCAACTGACTCCAAAGTGTTGCCAACTGAAACCAAGCTATTGCTAACTGACTCCAAAGTGTTCCAACTGACTCCAAAGTGTTGCCAACTGAAACCAAGCTATTGCTAACTGACTCCAAAGTGTTCCAACCGACTCCAAACGGTTGCCAACTGACTCCAAGGTATTTCCAACTGACTCCAAAGTGTTACCAACTGACTCCCAAGTGTTTCCAACTGACTCCAAAGTGTTACGAACTAAATCCAAGCTATTGCCAACTGACTCCAAAGTGTTTCCAACTGACTCCAAAGTGTTGCCAACTGAAACCAAGCTATTGCTAACTGACTCCAAAGTGTTCCAACTGACTCCAAACGGTTGCCAACTGACTCCAAGGTGTTTCCAACTGACTCCAAAGTGTTACCAACTGACTCCCAAGTGTTTCCAACTGACTCCAAAGTGTTACGAACTAAATCCAAGTTATTGCCAACTGACTCCAAAGTGTTACCAACTGACTCCCAAGTGCTTCCAACTGACTCCAAAGTGTTACCAACTGACTCCAAAGTGTTTCCAACTGACTCCAAAGTGTTACGAACTGAAACCAAGCTATTGCTAACTGACTCCAAAGTGTTACCAAAGTATTACTATTTATTTTGTAATCATTACGCAAGTTTCGATTGCCTAAATGGATGGATTTACACTTTCTAATATTAAAATTCCCGTAAGAATGATCGATGGAAATCGACTTGTTGAGAGGAAATAGGACAGCAATTGAAGGGTTGGAAAGCCGCATAAAAGGTCGAATGAGAGTTTGAAGTGTGATAGATGTGCATGGAGGGTTTTTGCGAGGGGGCGTGCTTGGGGCTTTCGGGCCAAAGATCAGCCCTGACTTAGCAGGATGCTGCAGCACAAAATAGTCTATTACCCCCAAGGGGTAATTAACATGGAAAAGTGATGGGTGGCTTTATTCTTATTGAGGCATTAAGTGGGTTGGAGAGGGTGAGTGGTTTGTGGTGCTTTGATGCGCGCAGACCCCAATTTGCGGGAGAGTAATTTTTGGTAGAAGTTATATATAATATAATCGCGAATTCTCGGTTTGCGTAAGCATTTCAACAACCAAAATCTAACTTTCTCCTGAAATTGGCCGCAACCGCCCAACAACCATCAAATGGAAATTCCGCAATTCCGGGATTAACGACTTGCGAAAATGATTGCGGAAGTGACCACCTTTTGTTACTATCATAAAATAAGGGTTAAAAATTTTTCTTTAAAAAAAAATTGTCATCCCCGTCAAATTGGGGTGAAATAACCCCTCCTAAGCTAGTGATTCTTAACCCGTTTCGTCCAACCCCCTTCGTATATTTATAAGGCCATTTAGAATGCCATTAGAAAGGCATTTTTCTATTTCTAAGATTGTCTCAAATGATATATTCTAAATAATATTTATACAACTATAAATTAAATATTCTACAGAAAAAAGCTAAATATTTATTTTGAATCTGAACGGAGACATTAAATAAAGTGCGATGTTCTGTAGATTATGTATAACCTGGAGAACTGAATTTGTAGAAATATGAATATTGTAACAGAGTCTGCCAAACCTTCAGTCTAACCCATACCCTCTCCCCCCAGTTGAGACCCCAGTCTGAGCAATTTGAGATTTTTAGTTTGGTGTAATAAGAGTGGCGGAGGTAAAGGAAGAGGTGAAAAATGATACGAAGTGGGAGGAGAAAAGAACGAAGAGAAAAAGAGAATTAAGAGATAGCAAAGGTGGTTGGAATAAAGATGATGTTTGTTTGTTTTTTTAAACCATTGCGATACAACAGCGATGTAGACTTTTGTTAATATAATTGAATAGCATTGAATGATGGGGAAGTATAAAGTGTGAAAGGAGAAAAGAAGAAAATGTTCGAAAATAATATATGCAAGATTTTGAAGTCTTTAAAATAGTTACAATCAACACTTAAAAAACAACACTAGCCCCTAGTCAACATGGATTCAGACAAAACAACTCCACCAGTACCCTCATCACAAACTTGTGGAATCACATCCTAGACGCCCCCTCCCCCCAGAATAAGAGAACAATCCTGGTTGTGAGCGACATCAACAAAGCATTCGACAGTCTCTCACGCCACATCCTATTTCAAGGTATTCTAAACACTCCACTACACAAAAATGGCAAAAAGTGGCTCATCAACTTCTTCTCTAGCATTCACTTCTTTCCAGGGTCAATTACATTCAGACATTGGGTCACTTACATTCAGACATTGGATGACTTACATTCAGACATTGGGCCCCTTATATTCAGACATTGGGTCACTTACATTCAGATATTGGTTCACTTACATTCTGAGATTGGGCCCCTTATATTCAGACATTGGGTCACTTACATTCAGACATTGGGCCCCTTATATTCAGACATTGGGTCACTTACATTCAGATATTGGTTCACTTGCATTCAGACAATAGGTCACTTATATTCAGACATTGGGTCACTTACATTCAGACATTGGATCCCTTACATTCTGACATTGGGTCCCTCACATTCAAACATTGGATCCATTACATTCAGACATTGGGCCCCTTATATTCAGACATTGGGTCACTTACATCCAGACATTGGGTCACTTATATTCAGACATTGGATCCCTCACATCCAGACATTGGATCCCTTACATTCAGACATTGGGCCCCTTACATTCCGAATTGGATAACTTACACTCAGACACTGGATCCCTTACATTCAGACATTTGGTCACTTACATTCAGACATTCTCAAGGTATATGCCTCTCCAAAACGGGGTCTCCCAAGCCGCATTCTTCTCCCCTACACTCTTCAACATATTCTTACATGAGCACCCTGCCTTTCAAGAACCCCCCAATACAATCATACGCTAATGACCACATTATTACTACACAATAAAACAAAATAAACAGAACCACTGGGAAAATGGAAACTGAACCTCTCCGGCCAGAACAGCGGATAGACAAGAGCCCTCCATAACTCTCTTCACCTCTCACAACAAGAATCCAAGGATCACCCAAACATCACTCTAAACTACACCCACACCCCATTCAATAAAATACACTCTGCTTGCCTTAGCACTCACATGAGCTTCTTACAATACCATCACTCGCTAGCTTCATTTTCAGAGAACGAACAAATACTCACCACACAATACAAACAATCCACCCGCACTACACTCAAGGGCCCAACCAACCTGGCACCCAGCCAATTCCAATGTCAACAAACTCTTTCTCACACGAGATAAAACCCTCTGTGTAGTCACAGGCTGCACCCACACAAATTAATCACATACACGAAGAAACAACTCCCCCCCCATACATACACACTCGTGCATGCCACGAACACAGAACAAACACCCATTCCCCCCCCACACACTTCGCCATTCCCCCTCTAGCCCATTCCCCTCTCTACGGTTGAAGGGTGGGGCGACATACCTTCTTCCCCTTTCCCCCCTTATAGTTCCCCTCTTTTTTATTTTCCTTATCTAACCCGCAAAGAATGTCAGATGTACCATAAGCAGCCATGCTGTAGCTGTCATCTGAATCACATAGGCCATTTCAGCCCCAATTCCCGCAGGAGATATATTGGAGACAGCCTCGGTGATATTGCGCTTTAGAAGGGGAACGCCTTCCTCTATACACCAGAGTCGCTCTATCCAGACTCAAGTGTGGCTAACCATCCATCACCACGGTACCACAAACACCTGACCCCACAAACCAAGAAGCAACCACAACACAGAATACCTGAGAGAAAATTGTACACTTCTCGAGCCCCCTCCAACCAATACAGAGCGATTCGTCACTCGGAGAGTTGCGGGTCCGGTCAAGGTTGTGCTCTCGTTGGCACCCTGGAAGGGAACTTTAAATTAAATGGGGTCCGCCTCACCTGGGGGAGTGAGCCCCAGGGAGTTGTCTCAGCCCAGGGGGCAAAAGAATAAATCTTGCATCTCAAGATACAAAATAAAATGTAATAATTTATAAAGAACAAAATAACTTTTTATTCATAAAAAATAATAAAATTTAATAATTTATACAAAAAAAATCAAATTGATAATTAATAGATTAAAAAATAAATTTTAAAGTTCCAATATAAATATGATAAACTCACAAAGTAGTGAGTGAGGGAGCACAAATGCAAAAACGCCCCGCAGGAAAGAGGAAACGCGAAATCCAATTATTTCCAACTTTATTCAGTTTATTCTTAACGAATACAAAAAAAAATGTTGTTTTGTAAAATAATGTTATGTTGGTTAGTTTGAGCTAGATTAAGTCTGGTTAGATTGAGCTAGGTTAGGTCATATTAAGTTAGGTAAGGTTGGGTAATTTGTATTAAGTTAGATTAGAGAGGTTAATTAATATCAAGTTAGGTTTGGCACTTTAGTTCATATTAGGTTTTTAGGTAGGTTAAGTCCTATTAAGTTAAGTTAAGATAGATCATATTAAGTTGGATCAGGTTCTATTAAATTAAGTTAGGTTAGGTCCGATTAAGTTAGGTTAAGTCATATTAAGTTAGGTTCGGGCCTATTAAACTGAGTTAAGTTAGCTCTATTAAATTAAGTTAGGCTACTGCATATTAAGTTAGGTAAGGTCCCTAAGTTTGGTTAGTTCCAATTAACTTAAGTTTGTTAGGTCATATTAAGTTAAGTTACGTCCTATTAAATTAAGTTAAGTCAGGTCATATTAAATTAGATAAGTACTATTAAATTAAGTTAAGTTAGGTTATATTAACTTAGGTTAAGTCCTATTAAATTAAGTTTGTTAGGTCATATTAAGTTAGGTTAGGTTGTATTCAATTAAGTTAAGTTAGGTCATATCAAATTAGGTTAGGTACTATTCACTTAAGTTAAGTTAGGTCATATTAAGTTAGGTAAGGTCGTAATAAATTAAGTTAATTATGCCATATTAAGTTTGGTTATGTCCTATTAAATTAGATTAGGCCCTAGTAGATTGAATTATGTTAGGTCCCTAAGTTATTTTAGGTCTTATTAAATTTAGTTAAGTTAGGTCGTATTAAATTATGTTAAGTTAGGTCATTTTAAGTTTGGTTAGGTCCTATTAAATTAGGTTAAGTTAGTTCCTATTAAATTATATTAAGTTACTGAATATTAATTTAGGTAAGGTCCCTAAGTTTAGGTAATTTAAATTTTTTAACTTTTTAATCACATTTTAAATCTTTAATTTGAATATTTTGATTTTTTTTTTTTACATTATACATTTTTATTTTATATATTTTAAATCCTTCGGATTCTTTTTTAATTACAATTTTTAGTCACTTGCGCCACCCCCCTCCTTTTTGTATCGGGGAAAACCATCAAATGTTTAATGCACTTCGCATAAAGATCAGAATAACAAATGCTAACAATTTCAAGTGCAGCCTCCTCCATCCTTTTCGGTGGAAGAGGTAGGGGAGTGTGCTACCAACCAAAGATCATTGGAACATTTCGTGACACTTCGACAGGTTTCAAAACGGAAGAGTGATGTGTTGAATATATAAGGAGAGAAAAGAGGGAGACAGCAGTGTTTTGGCGCGTATGCCTTAGGCTCGACTGACAGAATACTTGGCGGCTGCCACCTACAAGCACACACAAAAAAAATCCTGTTCACTCAGAACGAGAATCGAACCTTGGACTCAGATGTGGAAAGACAACACTCTAACCCCCAGAGTAGCGAGAGCTTGAACTAAAATTTTCTCCTCACAAAGTTGGATTGGCATCAAAACCTTTGATTTAAATCCAGAATCATTAATTTTTAATCCAGGAACTTTAATTTTAAACATTCCAAGATCTTTATTTTTTAATCCAGGATCTTTACTTTTTGATTCAAAGATCTTTAATTTTTTAATCCAGGGTGTTTATTTTTCAAACTTTAAGATCTTTATTTTTTTATCTAGCATCTTTAATTTTTTAAATGACAAGATCTTTAATTTTTAAAACTCCAAGATATTTAAATTTTTAGGGTGTTTAATTTTTTAAATTCCAAGATCTTTATTATTTTTATTTCAATATCTTTAATTTTTAAGACTCAAAGATCTTTATTTTTTTTATCCGGGATCTTTCATTTTTAAATGAGTAAATTTGTTGGTTTGTGATGGATGAGTAGAGGCGATCCTACCATACAAGAAAAAGAGATAACAATGACTTCATTAAACAAGTTAGAAGCAACAACCAACTAAGGCATCTTTCTCTCATTAGTGTTTGATGAGAGGTTCCTAAAAAAGGCAGGGGAATTTAAGGCAAGGAAAAAATACGTTTCGATGAACAAAATCACAGAAATAAACAAACCAAGAAAAAAACAAAACAAAATAGATTAAAAAACATTCATTCTAGACAAATTTATTGGCATCAAGCTTTTGGGGAATCTAAAGAAAGAATTTTATTAATATTAATAATATAAAATATTATCACCAAAATAATCTAATGCAATCAATATCCTCTTTAACGATATTCAGCTTTGTATTTGCTATACTGGAATTAATGCCCCGCTGACTCACAGAAGATTACTTTCAACCTTAGTTCAATTAGCATAGAAACTTGTAACTCCAACTAATATCTTTGAACAAGTGATTTTTTATTTTCTTGCGAAGGTTCATTTAACTTTATTGCAAATAAATCAATGATCCATCGCCATGGACGAAATTACATTTAAACTTAACGAATTCAGTGGTATTGATCAGCGAACTACCAGTGATCCGTCAAGTCAGCCACATTCATCAGCCAGATCTACTTCAGCTTTCGCACTTATGATGTTTGAATTTAGACGAGGCTTTGATAGATATAGATGAAAGCACTTGGAATAACAGGTTTCTTTTTCCTGCGGGTAATTATTTAGATTGAAATTAGAATTTTAGTGTTCAGACCCTGAATAACCCGAGACAAGGGCTTACTTGAGGAAAAATTCATGGCGACCTTCACTGACATCCCACAAGACGACCTGCCTCCAAACGGAGTGGAGACAGGGTCAAGAGAGTTGCGTACCCTCGCTTATACCTTCTAAGTCTCCCCTTTACTCAGTATATATACCTCAAGCATTTTCACGTACACTAACTTCACTACTTTGAGAATGAACTTGTAATAACGATCATCACCAAATAAATTCCTGTATTAATTTTAATAAAAGTAAACTAAACATAAACTATGAGGAAAATCCTAATTTTAAAAAGGCAAATTTTTGTAAACTAAGAAGAATATTTAGCGAAACGGACTGGAGCTTTATAATTAACATTACCAACACAAACACATCGTGGAAACTATTAACCGATATTTAACTAAATACAGGGCAAGCAAGTATAACATTGAGAAATAGACGTCCAGTGCATAATGATAAACTCAATTGGTGGACCCTGAATATCATGGACTGTTTACTTGCTAAGAAAATGGCTCACGACAAATTTAAACACACAAATAATGAGGATGAACGAAAGAACTTTATAAGCCAAACAGTTAATCAGAAAAGTAAAAATGATATGGAGATAACACAGGGAATCGAAGTAAAACAAACCCTAAACAGCTATATCAGAAAAAAAAGTAGAAACATCAACTATTTGACCATCAGTGGATGAAAACGAGGATTTTATAAGCGATGAAGAGGAGATGAGTAACAACACCCTTACTACATTCTTTGCATCAGAATTCACCACAGAAGACCTAAGTAGTATCCCTTCGCCAAGCCAAAGAGATGATTCAGGCGCTCTATAACATATCATCGTAAGCGAAAACTGTGCTGAAAATTTGGGGAGAGCTTTACTCAAACAAATCAGTAGGGCCGGGCACGATTTCACCCAGAGTCCTAAAGGAAGCTAAGAATGAGCTTTCCAAACGACTTACACTGATTTTCAATAGATCTTTGCAGACAAGCACTATGCCAGAAAAGTGGTAACTCGCTAGTGTAATATATATTTAAAAAGGGGTAGCAAATCTATACCCAACAACTATCGCCAAATTAGCTTAACTTCAGTTGTGTGCAAAATTCTTGAAACGCTCATGAGGACAAAAATTGTGACTTATTTGGGGGCAAACAGAATTCTTAAAGACACCAGGCTTGGCTTCCGTAACAAACGTTCTTGCCTTTTAGACTTTTTAGACTTCTACGATATTCTTAATCATATACCTTAATTTCCACAAGGCCTTTGACAAAGTTACTCACAAACGGCTAATGATAAAATTACAATCGCTCGGGATACATGGTGACATTTCAAGATGGATTGAGAAGGTAGAGCGTAGTCATAAATGACAAGGCGTCTAAATGGCTTAATAAAAATAATGGGGAACCCCAGGGCTCAGTGTTTGGGCCTGTCCTCTTTCTAATCTAAATTTACGACATGGATGAAGGACTGACCAAATAATCTCAAAGATTGTGAATGATACAAAAATCGCCTTTTCTGTAGACTCACATGAGAAAGTAGAAGATATGCAAAATAATGTAAACAAGTTAACATGCTGGGCGCAAACTTGGCAAATTTGCTTCAATGCGGATAAATGCAAAGGGTTGCACATAGGAAATCATAATATCCCTCCCCCCAGCTTATTTAATGAATAGAAGAAAATTGAAAAGGGCAAAAGGGAAAACAGATTTAAAAAATAACAGTATCAAGTAACGTAAAACCCAGTCAACAAAGCACAGAAGTTACCAAGAAGACGAACAAAATAATTGGCTTTATAGACAGCTCATTGAACACAAATCTCTACAAATAATTAGTCCGGCTTCTACTAGAACACTGTGTTCAAGTCTGGTGCCCTTTCTAATAAAAAGACATGAACAAGTTAGAACGGATTCAACGTAGACTTAACAAAGTGAGATTTAATCCTAAAAAAAAACACAAGCTATGCGAGAATCGTTTTGAGGAATTAAATCTCTTCCCATTAAACCAGCGGTTGACTAACAGGTGATCTGATTCAAGTATTAAAAAACGTCACAGACATAGTTAATATGAACTGTAACAAATACTTTATAATCGACAGATCTAATTACATACGGGAAAATGGCCCTAAAAAATATAGGTAAAACGTCTAACTCAACTGAGTCTAAAATAAAATTTCATTAACCGAATTTTCATCTTATGGAATAGTCTTCCCCGTGACGTCATTGCCTGCACTACAGTTGATTCTTTCAAACACAAACTAGACAAACACTTTGCCTCAAACCCACGAATGACTATGTTTATAAGGGACTATTATTTTCTTTTTTCGCCCTCAATCAGATAAGCGAACATCAATGATCAAGGCGCTAAGTTTAGTAAACTTAGCTTAGATACGTTTCTGTATGCAACTTCGTATGGATCGAATGGTCTTTCCTTTGTATTCCTTCCCTTTGTTATTGGATGGAGTTGATAACTTCGAAAGAAGCTTTTTAAGGTTCAATAATGATGCTACTACGACAAGGGGTCACTGCATTAAAAAAACAAAAAACACCGGTAAGTTAGATTGAGCGAAGTTTTTTGTTATTGATAGAATTATTGATTTTTGAAATGCATTGTCTAAGAGGGTAGTCAATAGCTGTTTTTTGCTTTCACTCAGAAGAAATCTAGTGTATAATATGGGTGTAAAGCTTTGGTGACTCTCACACCCACTTTTCTCAACATTTTCTTAGTAAACAAGAGTTGTATAAAAACCCATCATGACCTTGAAGTGAAGAACACCATACAATAAAGTATAGCGGTTGTACTTTAATATGGTTTGATTTCTTTTCAGCTATTCTTTTTTTCTATCTTCGTTTTTCAATAATTTTCTTTGTTTTCTTTTCCATTTTTCTTTTTTTCTATCTTCGTTTTCGCTTATTTTAGTTGGTCTCTTTTTTCCTTTTACAATCTTCGTTTTACACTCATTTTCGTTGATTCCCTTTCCATTTTTATTTTTCTATCTTCAGTTTTCATCCATTTTCTTTGATTCCATTTCTTTTTTCTCTTCAGTTTTCATCCATTTTCGTTTATTCAATTTCCTTTTTTTCTCTCTCTTCAATTCTCATCCATTTTCGTTTTCTTTTTCCTAACTTCGTTTTTTAAGCCATTTCCGTTCATGTCCTTTTCTCTTCAATTTTCATCCAAGTTCGTTGCTTCCTTTTCCTCTTTTTTTCTTTTCTATCTTCAATTTTCACTCATTTTCTTTGATTTTATTTCGTTTTTCTTTTTCTCTTCAGTTCTCCTCCATTTTCGTTTTTCCTTTTCCTAAGTTCGTATTTTTGGCGATTTCCGCTCATGTCTTTTTCCTTCAATTTTCATCTAAGTTCATTGATTTCTTTTCCCTTTTTCTTTTTCTATCTTCAATTTTTATTAATTTTCTTTGATTCCATTTGTTTTTTCTCTTCATTGTTCATCCATTTTCGTTTTTTTTTTTTTCCTAACTTCGTATTTTTAACCATTTCCTTTCATGTCTTTTTCTTTATTCAGATTTCATCGTTTATGTCAACACCGATTTTTTTTTAGTCCAAACCCCCACGAATGGGGTCCTCACATATGGCATGTGCAGCCACGGTGCAACTAACAACCAGAGGATACCGAGCCCTACAGACCTCAACGCCCGTATGTGGATTTACAGCACTTTCTTCACAAATCTCTCGTTTCCAACTTTCTTCGGGAGATGCCCTCGTTGTTTTTCGTTTAAATTTTACTAAAAAAAAAAAATCGCCCCCACCCCTCATAATCGTATCAATCAAGCTAAATATAATTCAATTAAATTGAATAAAATCAAATTATCCCAAAAGAAAATAAATGAAATTTATTCCTATCACTATATAAGAAATCCAATTCAATTAATATTGATCCAATTAAATTGGTCCTCCCCCAAAAGAAAATGAATTAAATCAGATAAAATTATCCGAATCAAATTAAACAAAACTAAATCATTTGATTAAAGGAATTAAATTAAATCAAATCTATTTGATTCTATCTCTAGGAAGAAAATAAATTAAAACTATTCTTTCAACTGAGGAATAAAATTGAATTAAATCAAATGAAATTAAGTCAATTACTGTCTCGTTATTATTATTACGTTAGTTAATTACGTCACCCTTCCCTTTACAATAACAGGCGAGTTTCACCGACAAGATAATGAAATTCACATAAAGATCAGAATGACAATCGCTGGCAATCCCTTGGGAACCTAAGAGTGTTCCTCTTTAGATGGGAAAGTGAAGAAAAGTGCGTAGTGCGCGTTTTAACACACACACCAATAAGCAAGGAACTCGCCGTGTCCCAAGGGAGAGCCAACTGTCTTCCGGGATGGAAGAGTGATGTGTTGTATGTGCGAAGATAGGATAGATATATAGACAGGTAATTAGCTATGTGTATGGTAACGCGAGAGCATGGAGCTGCCTGCACAACACCAATAGCCGGCTAGCTCCCTCGTAGGACAAAAAAAATATGGCGGCTTATCCACTAAGTGAGCAAGAGCTCCAGCTTTATAGTCATCTTTATCAAATACATGTCTAAAAGTGAAGTTGGCGCACATCATGGTACCAAAACTATAAATCCTGTAACTTTAAGGTTGTTTATCGATGTCCTTGCCCGCTTTATGCTAGTGACCACTCGCCCCCTATTGGTGAGAGAGCGCAACTCTTCTGAAAATGTAAAACATCCAAACAATTCATAGTCTTGAGTGATGCTATAAAATTTATTATAAAGGATTTATTATTTATTCAAAAATGGAACCTAATTTCACGTTATAATTATAATCAAATCAAAACCCATTTAGCAAATCTTCTGAAGCAAATCCATTTCACAACAAAATGGAACCATTTAATGTAAACCTTCTAATTTAAAATTGTTCCATCTCATGTAAATGTGATTTTACTTCAAAATGAACAAATTAAAATGGGTGCATCAAATTTGAATTTTTAAAATCTAGTTTAAAATAGTTACATCAAATTTAAAATGTTTACATCGAATTTAAAATGGTTACGTCTAATTTAAAACATTTATATCTAATTTAAAATTTACATCTGATTTTAACTTGTTACATCTTATTTTAAACGGTTACATAAAACTAAAAATGATTACATCTAATTTAAAGTTGTTACATCTAATTTAAAATTGTAAACTCTAATTTAAAAGGGTTTGTTACATCTAATTAAAAATTGTTAAATCTAATATGAAATCGTAAAATATAATTTTGAAAGGTTACGTCTAATTTAAAATCGTAATGACTAATTTAAAATGGTTAGATCTAATAAAAAGTTGTTACATCTAATTGAAAATCGTAAAAACTAATTTTAAATGGTTACATCTAATTTTAAATCGTGAAATTTAATTTAAATTGGTTACATCTAATACAAACCCTCTGCAGACGCATTCTGATGTAAAAAGGTTTTGTTGAATGTAAATTGATTTTACTTTAAAACGTTTAGACCTAATATAGACCTATTCTAAGTTAAAATCGTATAATCAAATTCAAACATATTTGTAATTAAAATGGTTACATTGAATAATACTAAAGTAGTTGCATCGAATACAAACTATTTGAAATTTAAATGGTCGATTTGAATTCATGCAAAATGATTCCGTCTAAGATCGAAAACATATTTGGCGTTAAAATGGCACCCCCATTTTCCATTGAAATAAATCCATCTGATTCTTATCCAATTACCGTTAAATTGGTTCCATCCAATGCACAATGCAACCCCATTTTCCATTAGACTGCTTCCTTTTAATTACCCCAATTTGCGTTCAAATGGTTTTAATTCCCACCAGTTTGGATTAAAATGATTCCAATTCCCACAACTCTGCATTAAAATGGTTCCAACGCCCACCAGTTTGCATTAAAATGGTTCAAACTCCCACCAATTTGACTTAAAATGGTTCCAATTCCCACCAGTTTGCGTTATCATTTCCTTAAAGTGGTTTCAATTTCCACTAGTTTGCCTTAAAATGGTTCCAATTCCCACCAGTTTGCCTTAAAATGGTTCCAATTCCCACCAGTATGCGTTAACATTATTCCAATTACCACTATTTTGCGTTAAAATGTTTCAATTCCCAGCAGAATGCCTTAAAATGGTTCCAATTCACACCAGTTTTCCTTAAAATGGTTTTATTTTGCACCAGTTTGCCTTAAATGGTTCCAATTCTCATCAGCGTATGTTAAAATGATTAAAATTCCAACCAGTTTGCGTTAAAATGGTGCCAATTCCCACCAGTTTGCCATGAAGTGGTTCCAATTCCCACCAGTTTGCCTTAAAAGGGTTCCAATTTCCTCCAATAGTTTGCCTTAATGGTGCCAATTCCCACCAGTAAAATGGTTTCAATCGCACCAATTTGCCTTAAAATGTTCCATTTACCACCAATTTGCCTTAAAATGGTGCCAATTCTCATCACTTCGCCGTAAAACTGTTCCAATTCACACCAATTTGTGTTCAAATATTTCAAATTCCCACCAGTTTGCCGTAAAATGGTTCCAATTCCTACCAATTTGCCGTAAAATCGTTCCAATTCCCAGCAATTTGCCTTAAATGGTACCAATTCCCACCAGTTTTCCTTGAAATGGTTCCATTTCACACCAGTTGCCTTAAAATGGTTCCAATTCCCCCTTCCTTTCTACGTTAACATGACTTCAACTCCCACCAGTTTCCGTTAAAATGGTGGCAATTTTCACCACTTTGTCGTAAAATTGTTCCAATTCCCAGCAGTTTGACTTAAAATGGTTCCACTTCCTATCAGTCTACGTTAAGATGATTCCAATTCCCACTGGTTTGTGTTAAAATGGTTCCAATTCCCACCGGATTGCCGTAAAATGGTTCTAATTCCGATCAGTTTGCTTAAAATGGTTCCATTTCCCACCAATTTCCCTTAAAATGTTTCCACTTCCCACCAGTTTGCCTTAAAATGCTTTCATTTTCCACCAGTTTGCCGTAAAATGGTTCCAATTCCCACCAATTTGCATTAAAATCTTATATCAAATGAAAGGGTTATTCAACCTTTTTTGCTTACCACCCAATTTCACGTATTTTAAATTTGAATACATTTTTATATACAATTTATATCAAAAGATTTTAATTTTAATATAATAAAAATAACATTTCCTTTTACGTGCATTTATTGAGTTTTTTAATCAAACTATCGCCCATTTAAAATTGCAAATTACCCATTAGTGGACGATACCACCCATGTTGAAGACCTATGATCTAATGCAATTCCTTTTTACATTAAAAGATTTTCATCTAATTTAAACTTATTAGTCACACTGAATACTAACCAAATCATTTCATAGGAAATCTCAATCCATTTCGCCTTAAAATGCTTGCATTTAATGCAAGCTCATTTTATGTCACAAATGGTTTCGAATAAAGCAAAATCATTTTGCGTTAGAATGGTTTCTTCTCATTAAACCCCAATTTGCGTTAAAAAGATTCCATCTGGTGCAAGTCCATTTTCCATTAAAATATATCTAATCCAAATCCCTTTGGGGGTTATAATGGTTCGATTCGATTTATACTTAATTTGTTCTTAAATGGTTTCATCTAATAATTGCATTTAACCACAAGCTTGTATACAAAGTTTTGTCCGATAAATAACATTTATTCAAGAAAACCAAACAATTTATCTTCAGTGGTAGAAGGACATATTATAAGAAGTGCCAGGCCTACGCATGGCGTTATACAGTATAATTAACCGAATTTTCGTAACCATAGAAACCTCATAGTCTACGCATAATGTTTTTTATGAAATAAATCAATCTAATTTCCGTCGCGTAAGGAACCTCAGTCTAGACATAGCGTTATATATTAAATAAATGAACCGAATTTCTGTAGTCATAGAAACCGCGCAGCCTACGTATAGCAGTATGTATATATTAGGAAAAAAATGTACGAATTTCTGTATCTATTAAAACCTCGTAGCTTAGGCAGAACGTTATATACTAAATAAACCACCAAAATTTCAGCAGGCAAAGTAACTACATAACCTAGGCATAGCGTTTTATACTAAATAAATAACCAGAATTTCCATAGTCATAGAAAACTCATATTCTACGCATAGCGTTATAAATTTATAAATCAAACGAATTTTAGTAGCCATTGATCTCAGCCATAATTGCAAGAATATGTTACTTTATTCACCGCACAAAACATTATATAAAATCTTGTAATTCATTTGTCAAAGGCGAAGAATTTGCAGGCGTTTCAATGGAATTTCTACTCATTGGAGCAACTGAGCAAACTCATTTCAAAGTTCTTAAGAACAAATGCATAGACGCCTCCACATCCAATTGAAGGAAGTGTTTCATCTTCTAAAAGGCTTCGATAATATAAAATTTGATTAACGTTTCGAACGCCCTGAAAACACCATAATTCTGTTCGCTTATAACTATCGGTCATTCACGCGAGCGCGAAAACGGCCGAGCGCGCGCGGTGAAACGTTTGCTCTTATGATATTATATGATAGGGAGAGTACGCAACTCTCCTGAACGTTCCTTCACCCCACAAATAATAATAATGATAATCAGCGAGTTAAGATACCTTTGTGCCACAATATAAGAATTTCAAACGAGGCGCATCTGAATTTATTTGCGACAGGACTTTTTAACCAGGGCAACGCCGGGTACCAATACTAGTGGAAATTAAAGTGGTATTAAATGAATACCGTGAGGAACATTTTTTACTTATAAAATCTTTTCAACTTGCAACCCTCTTACGGTTAATGTAGTTCAAAATAAGTCAATCCTTATGTTTACAAATAAATTGGACAATCAGCTATTGAATTATTAAAAATGGCCATGTTAAAACGCGCAAAACAAACCATAGATTAAGGCGCAAGTTTTCTACTCTAAATGTTCTCCAAAATGCCTCCTTACATTACTTTTCCTATTTTAACGACTAGCCATAGGATATAAGGATCTTTGCTAGTCGCTATTCTAGAATTCTATAAATTCCCACTTAATAGTGTAAGATTTTAGATATTTCCGAAACAAGAAAAGGATTGGATAAGAAATACAAAATTGAATAGTTATCAACTTTTCAGATAAGACCATCAACTAAATAAATAGGTGGCATTTTTAATCTAGTAAAATTGGCATCTTAAATATGTCATTCTACTTGAGCAATCATGTTTGATTTATGGTCGTAGTTATTAACACTTTTAATCAAATATTTGATTTTCATTGCGGCCCGTTCTTATTTTAAACCACAGCAAAAAATTAAGTGACATCTTATCATGATCTAAAGCCACTAATGACCGCGATTCATTTCAAGCATTTGGGCGGCTGTTGTTCGAAAGAAAATAAATTTCATTTTGCATTTTAAGGTCATTAATTCAACGTAGACGAAAATTGTAAAGCTACGCATTCATCTAATATAGTCAGGAAACTCGGTGGTCAAATTAATTATATATATATATATATATATATATATATATATATATATATATAATAGGTTGAGGAATAAGTTCTTGCGGTTTTATCAAATTTATTCATTACCATTAACAATTTTAGAAAAACTTTATTTTTAATTAATAACAATATGCAATTTAATCAATAATGTATTCTCCGTTGTTATTTACGACTTCTTCCCAACGTTCAACTAGTTTTTCGATGCCTATGCAATAAAAATCTCTGGATTTTGACTCGAAGAATTCGTCTAGCCAGGTTCTTAATTCCACATCAGTATTGAACGAAACGCCGCGCAAATTGGTGGAGAGCGATCGGAGCGGAACATTGTCAGGACATTGTGAGGACGAGCATTGTCGTGTTGCAGAAGGACTCCATAACGTCGATGAGGTCGCTTTTCACCAATAGCTTCAGCGAGTCGATACATTTGTTGAACGTAGAGTTCTGCATTGACAATCTCGTTGTTCGCAAGGCGCTCATAAAGAATGATCCCTTCACAATCCCACCACACACACAGCATCGTCTTTCGAGGATGAAGCCCTTGCTTTAATCGCGGAAGTGGTTTTTTATTGGAGCTAAGCCATTGTATTCGATGGTTCATGTTGACATAAGCACACCACTTTTCGTCGCCAGTGATGATGCGGTGAATAAATATGTCCTTATATCCACGAGTAGCCTTGTGACGAGCAAACAAACCTGCGGCAATCGTGGAGCGTTAAAGTTTGTTGCTTTCGCTCGAAGCATGCGGAACCCATGCACCGAGTTTTTGAACTTTCCCCATCAAATGAAGGTGATTCACTGCAGTTTTCTGATCACACGCCATTGTACAGCCAATTCTCTAGGCGATTGACGAGGATTTTCATGAAGAAGGTCGTTCAATCGATCTTCATCCAACTTAATGGGGCGACCAGAACGTTCTTCGTCATTAAGATTGAAATGACCGTTTTTGAAACGTAAAAACCACCATTGAGTTGTTCTTTCTGATAAAGCATTTTCTCCGTACACAGCACAAATATCGCGATGAGCTTTGGCTGCGTTTACATTGTTCCCATCTCGATTGAAAATGAATAACAACAAGTGTCGAAAATGCGCCTTTCTTTCAACTTGACATTCCATTTTGAGGGTACAGAACAAAAATTAAATTAACACAACTTTTAAATAAACCACAATGACTTATTACTCAACTTCAAGACGTAGCCTAAGCAAAAGCCTAATAGTCTACGCTGTTAAGAGAAGTAGCCTAACCTTTGCAAATTTTGCTCTCATTATTTATTATTGTTTCTTAATATGTGTACAAACCACGTCAACACAACATAAAAAAAACGCAAGAACTTATTACTTACAATGAGTAAACGTTGTATCACGAACGCTCGGCAGTTTACGCGTACGCGTGAATGACCAATTGTTATGAGGGAACAAAATTGTTGCAGCAGGAACAGATTGAGGCGTCTTATCAATCTTTCTTCTATAACTCTATATTTTAAAAACGGGATTTTTTTTCTCTTAGTTTGGATGTGCTGTTGTAGATTATTTTATATATATATATATATATATATATATATATATATATATATATATATATATATATATATTTATATATATATATATATATATATATATATATATATATCAGAGAGAGAAGGTTACCCTCCTCCCCCATCGAACCCAACGTCTACCTTTGGCGCCTGAGAAGATACACCTGCACGCCCAGACAGCCCCAAGGGAGAGCGAAAATTTCGCGCGATTGTGCTACCCGTGTTGGGTTCTCTTTCTCGCCGTCGCACCGTCTGATCGGCGCCAAAGACCTTTGCGCAATGCTGTAAGGCCCGCCGAGACTATCCCTCTCCCCCTGGCGCGCCAAATCTAATGAGATCCCGCTGCTCCTTTGGGGGGGCCCCGACGAACCGCTTCCGCCGAGGCAGTATAAATACTTTGAGAAAAGCTTTGACAAATTAGTACCATACACCCCGGTCTTGGTTAGCAACCACGTACAGTCTCGTACGCCCTGCTTCGCCTCCCAACGGCTTCCAGCTACGAACGCGACGCTTCATCTCTACACGGCCTTGCTCGTACCTAAGTCCAGAATTCCTGGCCTGGCAGACGATAGACACGGACAGGCATATATCACTCGGGTATAGACTTCGTCTCGTCTGGAGTACTTCTTCGCACATTTCTCGGCGAGGTTAAAAAAGGAGGAATTTTGCAAGTGAAACAATGCAGCGACCCAATTATTCGTCGTATCCAAGCTTCCAGTCAATTTGGCTTTACGTGAGTCTCCCCATCATTCCCACTCTCCCACCAATTCCCCGGAAGCAATCACCGTACATCATCTCTACGACTCTCGTACCCGTCGAGCCATTTGTATCCCCCCCTCTCCCGTTTGGTACCCCGGGTCTCATTTTATTTTTGTCATTTATTTACTTGTGCTATTAATATTTTCTTTGTGTATAGTATAATTATTTTTCTATCATTAGTTTTTCTAATTCCAGAACCTCTAAGAATTGATTATTTAGGCTAACCGCACTCGATTTTGCTGATTTAACCCTCGCACTTGGATCTGTATCTCAATTTTCTGGCGTGCCCTCTATAGGGTCTCCCTACGACAATATATATATATATATATATATATATATATATATATATATATATATATATATATAAGGGAAATAAAGCTAGGCTGAACATCTTAGAAGCTATATTAATAAACGCTCTACAGTTAAGCCATGAACTGGAATCGAACATTAAAGTTGTTCTAAGAATTCCACTCAACGGATTGGCTCGTTTCCTATGACGCTCCGCTTAAGCGAGGCGGAATATATTATATCCCCTAAAACCCGTTTTCTTTTCAATCAGCCTCATTCTGCCTCCCCCATAATTCAACGATAAAGGAGGAAAGAATACCTAAAGACGCTCCCAAAATGATCCAATAAAATAGAAAGCTCAGCAATTTAGTTCGGTTTTTACCAAACCCATTCATTTAAAAGAGAGATGAATATAGGACAAGTTATCTATCATCTACAAGATGGACATTTTTACTCCATCTTGTAGATGATAGATAACAGTTAGAAGAATAGAAAGTTGCTAAAGGAAATTGATCAAGGCAAAATTTGCATCCAAGAAAGACTGTTACCCATCTACACTAAAATATATATATATATATATATATATATATATATATATATATATATATATATATATATATATATATATATATGATGAAAATTAATGCAATATCGCAAGAAAAGATGAGGAATTAAACCACATTCTCGAAGACAATTTAATTCAGAACAGTTTCGGTGTATCTCACACCCCTTTTCAAGGGTGAGATACACCGAACATAATGTTACCAGGACTTGTTAAAGTCTTATAAGAGACACCTCTCAGCATTTATAGCAAACGTTGGGGGTACAACGAATTATTAGGCTTTCTCGATCTAGTGCCCCAAACCTATTTCCGCCTTAATATTTGTTTTGATTGTATAATGTCATATATACTTGGAGAATATCTTTTCTCTTAAACGTTATAAAGAACTGTTAATTAATAATGTGTGTATGATGCACAAAAATTCTAGTTGGAAGGAAGTCGCATCCATCAAACTTGAATAAGTCAGTCAAATGTAATTGGATATATGTGAAAATTTGTATATAACTTATATTTATTCCTTTTTTGTGTGGAAATTTCAACAATATAACTATAATAGTTTTGCTAGGCTGAAAAAATAAAATAATTACTCCAAAATTTGCTTGCCGAATCAAAACAAGGTCTCCTGACCAAAATCGCGCGCTCTCACTTATTCTAATTTAAGACCCTACGACCTTCAAAGATTTCAATAATTCCTGGGCTAACCCTTATATCATTCTAAAGAAAATGTAAAACAACATAAAAGGTTTCAAATTTCGAGAGAATCGGCCGAATACTTACAATGTTATTACAAAAACAAAAAAACAAAACAAAACGGGGACCGACCGACATAGTGAGATATAGAGTCACACGGGACTAAAAACGTGCGATATTTGTGCATAGGAAATCAGAAGTCTGCATGCCCAGGCTATTATGCAAAATAGCCTTGTTTTTTTGCTCTCTCTCTTACAGTCATCATTTAAAATTTAAACTTATAAGTTATTTTATTATAACCCTTATCATAATGGTGTAAAATTGAAATGATAAAATTATGATATAAGTATGTTTTTAGAGCAGAGAAGAATGAACTCGCCAACTTATATCACCATGTTGTAACAATTTTTAGCGCCATCTATCCATAAATTGCATTCCCCAACACCAAAAGAAGAAGTTAGATTTCAGCAGGACAATGGCCCATTGCCATACATCCAACCCCAACAAGAATTGGGGTGGAGAAGTCGGGATCAACTCTATAGAGTGGCCACCACAGAACTCAGACTTATATATAAATGAACACATGTGGGGAGTACTTAGAAAAGCCTCCAGAAGTACCACAAGTACAAACAAAAAACTAAATAAACAAAGGTATCCTGACCAAAAAGTCGCGTGCACTCACTTATTCTGATTTATAACCTTACAACCTTCAAAAATTTTAATAATTCCTGGACTAACCTTGGGAGGACCTTGGTAATTCTATCATTCGAAAGAGAATGTAAAACAACTTGAAATGTTTCAAATTTCGTTAGAATCGGCCGAATAGTTATGATGTTTTGCCTAAAAAAAGTAATTCCCGGGCTAAACTTGGGAAGACTTTGGCAATTATATAATTCGAAAAAAATTTAAAACAATATAAGGGTTTTAAATTTCGTTAGAATAGGCCAAAAAGCAAAATTGGGCCGACCGACCGACCGATATAGTGAGATGTAGAGTCGCCTGCGACTAAACTCGCATGTGACTAAAATTAAAAGCTGAGGGGGAAGATAAATAGCGTCAGAAATTTGTGAATTTTGATGAAATCTATGCCACAAGGAATTATGGATGTACTATGTAAAGAGTCTTTCAATAAGGACGCTTGAGCTTTGTCAGGCGGTAGTGGCCATGTTGTTAAAGCGACATCTGGCAACCTTACTGTGAACTATTCAGTAGTACTTGGTAAGTCACGATGGAAGGTTATAGCGTTAAACAGCCTTTGTAAATCATCAAATATTATTATCAAAATCAGTGCTCTGTTCGACAAACGTTCCGCGCATTACGTGATTTCTATCTTCGCCACAATCGTCCTGCCGAGTCCACTGTTCGACTCTTGGTGGCCAAATTCGAGGCAAAATGGTCGATCAACAATCAGCCAACACCCGTACGTCGCCAAAACGCAAGGTCTGCTGAAAACATCGCTGCCGTAAATGAGAGTGTACGGGAAAATCCGAGGCAGTCAATTTCTCGTCGTTCACAAGAACTTGGCCTTTCTGCGACTTCAGTTTAGCGAATTATGCGTAGGGACTAGAGTCTGCACCCGTACAAAATCCAAATTACCCAAATTTCCCCCCAAAATCATCTTCAGCGACGAGGCCCATTTTTGGATGAATTGATTTGTGAACAAGCAAAATTGTCGGATTTAGGACGAAAACAATCCACATGAGATACACTAGCACCAATTGCATCCCAACAAAGTCACTGTTTGGTGCGGATTTTCATCTAACGGAATCATCGGTCCGTATTTTTTTGAGAACAAAGATGGGATTGCCATAACCATCAACAGCGAGACCTACAGATCGATGATAAGCAACTTCTTGTGGCCTCAACTAGATTATACGCCTGATATGGATACTGACGACATGTGGTTCCAACAGGACGGCGCTACGTGCCACACCGCGCACGCCATGATAGACATTTTGCACCAGTGATTTCAGGGCAGGGTCATCTCGCACGGCGGCGACGTTAACTGGCCACCAAGATCATGCGATTTAACGCGATTAGACTACTTTCTTTGGGGCTCCCTTAAATCGCAGGTATATGCGAATAATCCTCAAACAGTTGATGTCCTCAAAGTCAACATAACGAACACCATCCAGCAAATTCAGCCAGATTTATACGACAAAGTAATCAAAAATTGGGCCTCTCGAATACGTTCCACCAAGCGAAGCCGCGACGGACATTTGAACGACGTCATATTCCACACTTAATGCCATAAAATGTACTTTCAAATTTAAAATAAATTGAGTGCATTTATCACACACAACTTGTTTTATTTACATTTAAAAATCGAGTGACCTTATTGAAAGATCCTTTATTCATAAAGTTGTCTAATTACATAAATTATTATATAGGCTGCTTTATACTTCTGGCCGAGAGTGTATATATACAATATATATAGAGGGTGTTTCTAAAAAAATATATTATTTGGGATGTATATAACCGAGAAACTAAATGTATTAGGCAACTAAACCTGAACAGGTTTAAGGGGAGCAATTAAAATTTACTTCACTAAGTTTGAATGAGAAATTCAAAGGTATGTGTATTCCATGCACGATTTCACAAATCTTTCACAGCACACATCAGCGCCTGCCAAACACGTTACAGCATGTGATTCTGTTTGAGTTGGTCTTGGTTTGTAGGAAGAGGAGGGAGGGGTGAATAAACGAGTCTTTTCACATAGCACCAGAGAAAAAATCGCAAGGTGTCAGCTCAGGTGAACGTGAAAGAGATTTAAACAACAATTTATCTTCTTTGCCAGCACGCTCATCCATCATCCAGTTATGAAGCATTTGCAGATACATATCGCCGATCACATTTCCCTCAAATAAACGATTATTGGAGATGGCGCAGAACACATTCACTTCTGGTGCGTCCCTGTAGTGCTAAACTCTGGCCTGAGGATTTTCTTTGCCCTAAATGCGAACATTATGCTTGTTGACATTACCATTCGTCTGAAAGGTAGCCTCATCACTGAAACAAGAAATTCACCGAACTCATCTCCTTCAAGTTCCTCTCGTATATCAACACAATTGTTTGCGCTTTCGCTTGTCATCTGCCTTTAAGACCTCAATGAGCTTCAGCTTGTAGGTTTACGTTCGCAAGCCTTTCCTCGGGACACGCCCAACTGTCGTTGGAGGAACCTGTGTCTCCAGGCTTGTTCTTGTTTGATTTAAATGTAATAAAACATGTAGATATTACTAAAATTTAGGGAACCAAATAATGGCAACTACTGCAAAGCTCCAGGATATACAATAATTTGTGTCTTTCCATTTCCATTAGGAGTGAGAATAAATAGATTTCTCCCATTTCCAACTCTTGAGCATCCAACATAGAGCTGACCATGAGAAAAGCAAGGTTGTAGCAAATGAAGTCCCACAACCCTTAGAGACTGGCCTTGTGCTTTGTTGATAGACATTGCAAAGCTGACTCTAATAGGAAATTGCAGTCTTTTAAATTCAAATGGCATATCTGGAGGTATCAGTGGAATCCGTGGATGGAGAACCAATTCTCCTTTTCCCTGACCAGTTAAAATTTCACAATTAGTCTTGTTCCATTACATAGTTTTGGGTGATCCAAATTTCTTAACAACATCACTGGCGCTCCTTCTTTTAAGGAAAGCTTATGGGAAGGTATTCCAAGAGGATCAAGGGAGTTAAGGAACTCATTGGGATAGTTAACTGCTTGGTCAGGGTCAACAGTGCAATCATAAGAGAAATAATTTTTTATCTCTTTTGGCAATTCTTGAAGAAGTCTCCAGTTTATAGCATGCACTGTTTCATTTCTTGGGGCCAGAATTGCCCTTTAACAGAGCCATTTCTTGTTTTGGAAGTAATGCTGTAGGTCTGGATAAGCCCTAAGTTGCAGTTCTTCAATATCCTTCACCAAAATTCCACAACCTCCTGGAATTGAAATATCCTCATCTGCATTATTTTCAATTGTACCATTTCTTATCTCGATAAGTTGAGAAGCAAATATCCCAGGATTGACATCTTCATGTAGGTGAACCCTCATGTTTTTGAGCATGACTCCAAAGGTAACAATTATTTAAGCAGGCATTGAGTTAATCAGCTGCAGTTCCTCTCTTAATCATTGGAAGAGTTTGTCTGAATTCTCCTGAAAAAAAGGGTCACTCCGCCCATGAGCTGGTTGCCTTGCATAATGTCCTGCAGTGTTTTATCCAAAGCTTCAAAAGCCTTTCTGTGAGCCATAGTGCATTCGTCCCAAACAGTAACTGAGGTTTCTTGCAAAAGATTTGCCACGGTGGTTCCTCTCCTGGTGCTGAAGATTGGATTTTCATTAACATTCAAATTCAATGGAAGCTTGAATGTGGAATGGGCTGTTCTGCCTCCTGATAGAAGTGTGGCAGCAATGTCAGATGAAGCTACTGCAAGTGCAATCTTTCTCTGGGTTCTCACAGATGATAAAATCAAGGGTAAACATGTAGACGAGCGTCCCGGCCGGAAAAAATTATTTTGTGTAAATATTATCGTTCAACCGTGTCATTTCTGACGTCATATTATAATTCGCAAAACGATTAAAGGCGCTGACATTTCTTAGGATCATTTCATATGCTGTTTTTTTATCCTGATTTAAAAGTGGCTCATTGATCTGCACCATGACAGCAAGTTCCTCAATATTGTAGCTCGTCTCTCTCAAGGTTTCTCTGTTCACTAAAAGTGAATATCTGTTTGGTTTCGGAATCCCAAATTGACTTAAATATCTTTGAGTTAAGGATATAACTTTGTCTTCTATCTCACAGAATGTAATATTTGCAATTATTGGGTTTATTTCTGCTCCAGGTTATTGTAACTTGAACTGATGGAGAATATCTTCAGATAGATCTTCTTTATACTTTTCCCAGAGAGCCAATGAATGAGTTAGATAGCTCACAGGTGACAATAATCACAGTAAATAAGTCTCTCATTATCTTTGGAGCCTGTGTGGTAGTTGCTTCTTCTAAAGTTTTGTCCCAATGTTCATCATTTTCTGTTAGTCCAAGAACAATGCATGCTTGCCTGTAGGTTTCCATTTCATTTCCATTAAGCGTTCTAAGCATTTTGAAGTCAGTTCGTCCTCTCACATGGTGCAATAATAATCTTAGAAAAAGAAAAATTCTGGATTTCTTGGGTGAACAGTATATACCCTACCAAGAACACCACTGCATCTGATTCCTGGAACTGTTGGATATGGTTCTCATTGCTTCCTCCTAGAAAGTTTTCCTGCTTTGAAAGTAAAATATTTGAATACTTCAGGATATAGAAGTGTTTTGGCAAATTCGTCTTTTGTACAGAGGTTGAAAAACGCCATTAGGGTAGAGTTTTTTTGCCTTTCAGCCAGCTCTCTTGCATTTTCCTCAGTATAATAGACTCTCTGACCATTTTTCAAATGCACAGCCAGGTGCTGAACTGAGGGAATTCTGTCATGAATAGGGAAAGAAAGTATACTCCAGACTGCTTCATTACTCGAAATATATCTTCCCATTCGAAATTGTTCAACTTCATTATGATTCTCCAGGCTAAAAACTTCTTGATCACTACCTTTGTTTATATACTTGCAAACATATTTGATCGATTTCACACTGTTGCAAAATTTCACATTGATGTGGGCATTGAATGCTTTTCAAAGGAATGGACCATATGGAACCACCCAATTTTTGTCTACAATAATATAATTTCCATTTTTTTTCACAGCGAATGAATATCTTCCATCTTCTGCTGTTCTTCTTTTAGGATTAGATATTCATTTGTATCAGTCCATGTTTCCTTAATTAACTCCCTTGGATATTTTTTTCTGCAGCTTTTGCCTACCATACAGGGGATATTTGGATTAACAGAACCACATGGTCCATGGAACATATTCTTCTTAATGATTTCAAACAACATTGGATCCGTTTCAGGAGTTGGTAATTCTGCTCTGATTATAAGGTTAATCTCATTGGAACTTATTTTGTCCTTCAGGCAAATTAGCAAATGGGTATGTAGCAAGCCTTGCTTTTGCCATTTAATTGTATACATATGACATCTTACTTGTCCAAAGAGCTTTATTTTAGTAATCAGATCTATGAGTTTGAGTTTGTCCACTTTAAGCTTGAATATTCTTCCCACAATCTCATGTTTGTCAGTAGCAGATTGTCCAGGAAGAAGATTCTCTTGCACTTCTTTCCATGAAGGATTACAGGTTTGCCATGATGCCTGACATAGCAAATTGCATCATGTACTCTCTCTTTCATGTATCTAGGACTTCTAGTCAAAGAAGAAGGCAGAATCACCATTTGTCCAGCATTATTTGCAGAACCATCACTTAAAACTGCATATTTTAGGTGGATGTAGGCGCCTCTCTGCTCTGAACCTTTTGAGGCAGCTTGATGAACAACAGTCTCTCTAACTCAATCTTGGCATACATATCAACTAGGAATTGATTGAGAATCTGCTTAAATCTCAATAGCAAATTGAAATTTTCCTGCCTCACCATTATTCTATAGGCCTAAAAATCCTGAGCATATATTTTCTTGTTATTCCTTGTTCCAGTTTTTGGATAGCTTTGCTTCAAACGAAAATTATAACCATCTGTTCCTTGCCAGAATATCAAAGGGTACTGTAAGAAGTCATAAGCTCTATGAGTTTCAGTGACTTTCTTCAGATTTCCATCTTTAAATAGTAGAAAAATATCTCTTTTTTCAAAGTGTGTCCTACAATCAAAAGTCCAACTTCATTTCTTTTAGGAAAATTGAATCTTGTTTGATGTTCAGCATTCCAAGTTTTGTCTGCTCTGATGACCAATCTAACTTCTTCATCTGTACTTCTTCACAAGGCTGTTTTGAATTTTCTTATATAGACATTGTTTTGGTGAAGGAATTCTTGGAGATTCAGCAGTATGTTTCGTTGTAAATCCTTACACATGTTTGCTCTGGTCTGTGCCTGAACTTTATGGTCCTCAATGAAGTAGATTTGAAGAAACTTGCTTGGCTCATTCATCAAAGGATAAATTGAACCAATTCTGTAATAGATTTTGCTTTGTACTCTGAATGTTGACTTCCACCCTGGCAAAGTTAGCTCCAAATGATGTCATAGAAAAGCAGTTGTTGTAAGCTCTTATGACTTAAAAATTCAACTGAATCTGGATTTGATCCATCTAATAGGGAAAGTAATGGTTGACTTGGAATATGTAGTTCTTCCACATGAACTTTTCCATTTCTGCAACAAAGACCATTAATCTCATCCTTGAACTTTAGTGATTTGCAATACTTACATTCATTTTTCAAAGTTCCAATGGACAACTTCGGGTGGTTTGAATAATCTTCCTTGGGATCATAATTAAATGCTGCCCTATGTATATGGATAAAAAATGCACCTCTCACTTGTCTCATTTGTGCCGCGTTAGTTGTTCTTCTGGCTTGCCCTTGATAAGGGCCTTCAGAAGCCCTGACTCTTCTCATCCTTTCAGCATTATTTTATATCCTCTTTCTCCTGTCATCTGGAGTTCTAGAGGCCCTTCTTTGACGCGCTCTTTCAGCTCTTGCAGCGTTGGATACTCTTCTGGTTTGTGTTTGATTGGGATCTTCAGGAACTCTCTGAGACTCAGCACGATGGTCCTGTCGATAATACCCAGGCTCAATGCCTATATCTTCTACTTCTAAATTTTAGTGAGATAACATTTCATGCGATGGCAAGGAGACATCGTAGTGCAAGTTGTTCCAATATGCTAAAGTGATGATTTTATTTGCGTTTTCATAATAGGTTTTGTCCTATTATGAATGGATTTCAATATGGTCCCCCCATTTGGCACAAATCGAAGTGCTTGCGAGTATTTTTTGAAGGCCAGTTCAGGGTCACCAGTGCATGTAGCAAGAAAGAGTAAGAAACGTTCTTTTTTTTATTCCAACAGTTCTGAAGCAAGAGTTCTGAGCGACAGATGATCTGTCTCAATATCGAGTCGCTGCAAAGCTTTGGCAAATGCTATGAAATAAATAATTGCCATTCCCAGGTGAACATTCATAAACCAAATCAAACTGGTTTAGAAAAAAAATGAAATTATGCACAATGTCTGTGTGGGCACCTGCATTATTAACCATTCCCAAATGGCTGACGCAAGAAGGTTTACTGCAACTCGCGGACATCGAACTGATCCCTGAATCCCGTTTTAACTTTTTGGAAGGAACATCATCTACGCCTTTGGAAGTGTGCTTATTTTTAAATTTGGAAAGGTTTTTCAAAACTTTTTCTGATTTTCTTGGCCTCATGTTCTTGGCTATAAAGATTTCTTATCCTTTTGAATTTCAAGTTATGTCAAAAATTTACTTCTCTAAGCCGACATTAGTTAATATTAGACTAATGCATAAAGAGAAGCTTCTGAACAAACAGCAATTGAATTTAAAATAAACTCATTCATTAGAACAAACTTTGGGCAAACAACTTCTAGTTTCCAATAATTCCTTTATAATATAACCAAGCAATGGCTTCGCTACTAAGATTAAAATTTAAAATCTAAAAAGAAGCAGCCATGGTTAAATTTTTATAATTTTTCTGAACTTCACCAATTATAATCATCATCACTAACTCTATAATTTAAAAAGGTTTTATTTATGTAATTCACTAACTCTATAATTTAAGTTGGGTTTTTTTAGTATTTGAATAATTAATTTCATCTTAGTTTGGTTATGAGATGGGTTTTTTTTAGCAAAGTTCAGAAATAAATATAAGTATCGAAATTTTGTGAATTTTTTAAACCCAAGGAATTACAAATGGTTAAGTTCAGAAAATTTATTTTTATATCTATAAAAATAACTATATTTTAGCAACGTGATATTTTGAAAGGGAGAAATTTAGTTTAGAGTTCCTTTTTAAAATTATTATAATTAGAGAAGTTCAGAAAATTTATATAAATTTAACCATGGCTGCTTTTTTTTAGATTTTAAATTTTAATCTTAGTAGCGAAGCGCAAGCTTTCCTCGTAGGGGGAGTTGCGAAGCCATTGCCTGGTAATTTTAAAAAGGAACTCTAAACTAAATTTCTCCCTTTCAAAATATTACGTTGCTAAAATATAATTATAGAAGAAGATATAGAAAAATAAATTTTCTGAACTTCACCATTTGTAATTCTTTGGGTTTTAAAAAAAATTCACAAAATTTCGATACTTACCTATATTTATTTCTTAACTTCACCATTTTATTTTTCATATTATAAAGGAATTATTAGAAATAACTGATAAAAAAGTATATATATTTAGGTGACAACCGAACTAAGGAAAAAAAACATTTATTAATTTTTCCCCCATCTTCAAAAGTCCCGTTATACAATTACCAGGCAATTGCTCCCCCCCCCCAACGGGGGAGCTTGCGCTTCGCTACTAAGTTTAAAATTTAAAATCTAAAAACAAACAGCCATGGTTAAATTTTTATAAATTTTCTGAACTTCGCTAATTATAACAATTTTAAAAAAGGAACACTGAAGTAAATTTACCCTTTCAAAATATCACGTTGCTAAAATATAGTTATAGAAGAAGATATATAAAAATAAATTTTCTGAACTTCACCATTTGTAATTCTTTGTGTTTTAAAAAAAAAATCACAAAATTACGATACTTATATTTATTTCTGAACTTCATCATTTTGTTTTTTGATATTATAAAAGAATTACGAGGGGCGGTCAATAAGTTTTGCGAATCGGTAGGGCAAACAGAGGAAGGGTAATGGCGTCTTGTGGGGGTGTTAGGACAAGTTATGACAAGTCAGGACCTGCAGCCATACGCTCTTACATCGTCTATTTAATAAGCAGTAGCTGATCGCAGATCGTCAGTCACAAATTTTTTCAACAATGGAGAAGGTTGAGCACCGCGCAGTGATCAAATTTTTGACCAAGGAAGGCAAGGATGCAAAAGAGATCCATGAACGCATGGTTGCAGTGTACTGCCCTTTCCTATGCAACCATTGCTCGCAGGAATAGGGAGTCCTGCCATGATCGTGAGTCCCTTGAAGATGACCCCCGTCCAAGAGGCCCGTCAGACGTGACTAACGAAGACAATGTGGCCCGTGTGGAGAGGATGATCCTCGAAAATCGACGGGTGAAGGTCGAAGAAATCGAGCGAGAACTTGGAATATCACATAGAAATGTTATCAACCTCCTCCACAACAGTTTGGCTATGACCAAGGTCTCTGCCAGTTGGGTCCCTAGAAACCTCACAAAACCTCACGCCCCATGATCGACTTCAACGTCGTCAAAGTTCGGAGGAGCTCCTGCTCCTGTACAACCAAGACCTGGCGGGATTTGAGTCACGCATAGTGACAAGTGATGAAACGTGGGTCCATCACTGGGATCCCGAGACCAAGCTCGAAAGCATCGTCTGGAAGTACAGGGGCTCTCCGACCCCCATCAAGTTCAGGACCCAACCCTCAGCCTGGAAGATCATGGCCACCATCTTCTGGGATTCTGAAGGAGTGTTGATGGTGGACTATGCGCCTCGTGAAAGGACCATCACAGGCCAATATTACGCCGAGGAACTGGCTGGGTTGAAGAAGTGCATCCGTCAGAAGCGGTGCAGCAAGTTGACACGCGGTGTCCTGCTCCTCCACGACAATGCCCAGCTCAAGGCTGCACTTCGTGGACGCCGGTTTGGGGACGAAGAAGATGTCCAGCTCGCCGTCCAGGAGTGGATTGAACAGCAGTTGGGAGATTTCTGGTTGTCGGGAATTCGAAGCCTCAGGGACAAGTGGCGCAAGTGCATTGAAGTCGAGGGTAGTTATATTGAAAAATAATAAAACACTTTTCCTCATATCTCGTTTCCTTATATCCGAATTGCAAAACTTATTGACCGCCCCTCGTATTAGAAATAACTTTGCTAAAAAAACATAAGTCATAACTAAACTAAGATGAAATTATTATTCAATTACTCAAAAAATCCCCTTCTTAAATTATAGAGTTAGTGATGATGATGATGATAATATAAAAAAAATAACATTCATTTTGAACTTCAAAAATAAATACAAGTGTCAAATATTTGTGATTTTTTTAAAACTAAAAGCATTACAAATGGTGAAGTTCAGAAAATTTATTAAAATTTTGGCATGGAAATTATTAGAGTTAATTTAGATGGAGAAATAAAAAGAAAATCATGATAGGCCGTAGGTCAGAGACCGAAAGTCTGCCAGCTAAGCGCAAGCTCCTTCTGTAAGGAAGATTGGCGAAGTTGCTCCTCTAGTTTCTAATGATAAAATTTCTTTCAGGTTTATGACGTCATCAAAGACTTACAGTTACATATGCGTAACCCCCTTTTTGTGGGCCTCGAGGGTCCAACAAAGTTTTGTGGGCCCAAATGAGTATATGTATGTACTACTTGCCCCAAATCCCATCTGCATGCAAAATTTTAAAAAAATCTGTAGAGCCGTTTTTGAGATGGGCACGAGCACACATTCGCTTATATATATATATATATATATATATATATATATATATATATATATATATATATATATATATATATATATATATATATATATATATATATATATATATATATATATATATATATATATATATATATATATATATATATATATATATATATATATATATATATACAGCTAATGGATTGCGTGATGCCAGAGGTAGAGGTAATTTTAGTAGAAATAATATGGCCTCATAAAAAATTCCATCTTGTTTATAGAAAAAAAGTTTATTCCTGTCCGACGTTTCGGATCGTGAACCCAATTTCAAACACACTATAAAAGAAATATAAATACTATTGGAGAGTGAAATTTACGGGGAAAATTATTTCTATTATAGCTCAGCTAACTGATTTTTACTCTATTTTGTAGTACAATTTTATTGAAAGTTTTTCTTAAAACTTTAAAAATATTTATGAGTTAAAAGTGGACGAGTAACGAGAGAAGGGGAAGCGAAGTATAAACTCAAAAAGGTATTTAACGGTGATTAAATGGGAAAGTTATGTATAAATAGTTCTAAGAACTGCGTCGAAGAGGGAGAAACTGAAGATTGTGGAGGACTTGTTTTGGATGAGAGTGAAATGAATAGGTGCTTGTTTTCATTGGTTATATTTGTAATAGTAAAGAAGAGAAGCTCGTATCACCGTTTAGGCTCGGAATTCTCTCTCGACCAGTCCCTACCTGCACCTCCTCAGCCTGATAGCTCGCCTACACGTGTCTACGTTCCGTTCGTCAGTTTGTTAACACATTAATTATAACATATAAACTGGAATACATGTATAAATTTCCCATTTTAAATCTGAAGATGATACTTGTCGTATCGAAACGTGTCAGTATAACAAAAGGAAGTACTAAGGTGCATTAATTTCCTTCCACCTTTTTACAATTAATAAATATCAGTCTCGTAATGAATTTCGCTTGGCTTATTCACGGAAAGAACAATGAAGAATAGGCGAACATAAGACAAATCGAGAAGAGTGGAAAAGAAAATCACACGAGACTAGCGGTCGCTTTCAATAAAACCTGCTAGAAAATATATATATATATATATATATATATATATATATATATATATATATATATATATATATATATATATATATATTTCGAGTGTCTCAAAATTGAGTGCGTATTTTGATTGAATTGAAAACGTTTAAGAAAATTATTGTTGAATTATGTTCATGTTTAAATTGTGTTCTGCACAAAATTGTAGCGTTCTATGCACAGGGTGTCCCGGGACATATATGTGCCTTTAGACTCAAAAGGGTTAATGGATATTAAAAAAAACATGATGTTTATTTTTCCGGCTAAATTATGATCCCAAGTGTTGAACGAAAAACTGTCCGCTGTTGTCTTGTGCATACCAAGTCTCTGAGTGGCCTTTCTCACCGAAGTTCTTGGTTCATTTTCAAACAATTGTCGAATTTGTTCAGTTTTGTTGGTGTCAATCTTTTTCCGTCCTCTTCCTTTCTCATCATGTACAGATCCCGTTCTTTTACATTTGTTCACGAGTGAACGGATCGCGTTGTCTGTACGTCCAGGGTTTCTAAACATTCTTTGCAACTTTGCTCGTACTTCATTAAATTTCGCTCCTCTGATACGAGCTATCACCACAAAAATCCGCTTTTCTCTATTAATTATTAAAGGGTTTTGAAAAGGATTGAAAAACAAATAAAAATTTTAGGACACCCTGTACACGGAACTCTACAATTTGACCATGATTAATAAGAATTTTTCATAAAAGTTATCAATTTCATCAAAATACGTACTCATTTTGGGACATCCGGTCTTTAGTCATGGCCAAAAGTTATGAGGCTAATATATTTTTAGTATTTTATTCATTTTTTAGATTAACGTGATAAGAATAATTATTCTAATATTGAAATTATTGGATGTTTATTAAAAGATCATGATTTAAGAAAATAATAGGAAAAACATTCTTTCGCTGCATCCCAAATCGCGCTTTGGTCTTTCCTGTTCCTGCAGGAGGTGAGTTTCACTCACTGGAGCTTTGCTATTCGATTAAAAGGATAAAAGTGATTAGAAATATAGGTTAAACGAATGATTTTATGTAATTATAATCTATATCGGAATATTTGGGGGTCAAAATAAATGATTGAGTCCTTTTTCCCTTTTACAATGCACCCGAATTATTACAACTCAAAATAACCTTAGAATCTCATTCCGTTCTCAAATTCACATACGACGTTGATGTAAAGAAGAACAGTGATGGAAAATATACCACCAGCGTCTATCGAAAAGGCATAGACCTCGACAGAAGCCTTGACGCCAAAAGTGAACGCACCGAGAGAACTATAAAAAAAAAATCGGTAATGAGCTCCTACATAAGAACAAACATCGAAAACGGTTCAACGTAAACCACATGAGATGAAGAATTTAAAAAATTTAAGCAAATAATAATTAAGAATGGCGATTCCGATTGAGAGTTTGACAGAATAAAGAAAAAATACTCAATTCACAGTTCGAGGTAAAGGGATGGGGGGGAGGGGGAAATTGAGTACCACTCTACAGTCGACCAAAGGTTTCGAAACTATTAATTTCATATAAGAAAATTAATAGAACTAATCAAAAGGTTGCATTTTGTTTTAGTGTTTGTTTCATAATGTGAAGGTGAAATATACCCAATTCTAGCGCCCAAACCTATTTTATTAATAAATACAGTCAATTGATGCACCCAGTTAAAATATATAATGATATTGCTTGTTCTTCACTTCTGCTTCAATTCGTTATGGCATGTTGAAGACCAAATTTATGACGATATCTTAACTGATATTGCTCAAATTTTGTTAAATAATCACCCGCAACTGCTCACAATTGGATGATTTCTGCTTATCAACCGCCATTTGGATTATCGCCACAAATCTTGATGTTACTTTCTGTCATCATCCCCCAAATTGGTCCTGAACTGTGAAAAAAGGTGCTGATGAAGCACGTTTTGATGCCATTTTGAGATCATGGCATTTTTGGGGGGACAAAATGGTTAGTTGTGCTCCAGTTCCCTTAGATGAGAAGCATCCCCAGACATAGAGAGTGCCCGGATCCTTCACCGTGGGTACGACACAGGACTTGTAAAAATGCTTCTCTTTTCTCCTTATAACGAAGAATCTTTCGGATCTCCAAACAAGCGGAAGGGAGCTTAATCAGAGAATATCACTATGCCCCAGTCTTCAACAATACATGCTTCATATTTCCTATAAAAGTGGAGCCTATACGTATGGTTCTTCTTGGTGAGATGAAGCATTCTCGACAAGAGACATTTGTCGGTGCGCGCGGAAGCATTTACGCCTGCCTCTTTCCATTCGTGAACAAGCTTGGTACTGGCGACAACCCGATCCTAGAGCGGGGACCTTATCAGGATGCGATCTTGGCCTTCATTTGAAGCTCTTGGGCGTCCAGAAAACTTCTTCACAGGAGTGTAACCAGTCTTTATAGAACCATTGATGAGCCTAAAGATGGTGTTCCATGATGCAATACCGTTTGCAACTATCTCCTTGCCTCTTTGGCTACTTTGGTGCAGAGCAACAATGGCTACACGCTTTTGTTTGGAAAAAACATGACTGGAATTAAAAAAAAAGATTTAGGATTTATTTATAAAAAGTATTACAAAATAGATTATAAATACACACCATCATTCATTTAACCCATATTTGTCATCATTTTACCCTTTTGATCGAATAGCAAAGCTCAAAGGGGCCTGAAACTGACCTCCTACAGGACTACAGTGCGATTTTAGATTCAACCAAAGAATGTAGTTTTTCTTATTATTTTTGAAATGCTGAATTTTAATAAACCTGCTGTAATTTAAATATTAGAATAATTATTTATATCGCGTAAATTATTAAAACATATAAACAAAATAAAAATATATATTAATTTAAAACTTTTGGCCATGATTATATAATTCATTTTATTCAATGAAATCGACCACGGCCTCGAGGCAGCGGCAGAACCTGCTGCAGGCCTTCTCGACGGTCTCCCTCTTTAACTGAGTGAATACTCTGGTGATCCTGGACCTAAGTTCCACAGTGGTGGTGCAATGGACCTTGTTAGTCCTCTCTCTTAACCACGCCCAACAAATAATAGTCCACGGGATTGCATTAGGGAGAGTTGGGAGGCCACATGGACGAAGTGATGTTGTCAAAGATATCCATAGCTTTTTTCTCGCCCTGCATTATTTTAGCCCTTGATATTTAAGTCTCCTTCTAACTGTTCTAGGCGCTATTTATGAACTTAAAACTTTATTGAACTTCCCAGAAACTTCAGAAGATGTTTTTCTGCCATTCTGTAGTGAAGCTCGATATGATAAATCTGTTGTTTTCTCTAAGTGTTGCAAAACGTTTTCTGCTACTTCTCTTCCTTAATACAAAGCTCTTGGAAATAATGATACAAGCGATTTCTTCTTTTTTATAAGACCAAACAAGAATCAAACATAGATTGAGAAATAAGGAAGATAAAGATAGCAAACGGAATAAAATAATATAGGCTCCGATTAAAGTAAGTGAAAAATAGGCCTCTGCGCAAACGAATATGCTGATGTCCACATCTCTTTTCTTATTTCTATGAGTTACTGACCATTTACCGTCTTCCGTGTGTATCGTAATTTCCTATCTTTATAATGTATTTAGGAAATGGAACGGAGGAAAATAATCTTAAGCTTTCTATTTTCTGTGATTGTAAGCTACAGGGTTATAAGAAGGTCTCGTGTAATTGTATTATAGCAAACAACGAAAACCAACTACGTACACTAGAATCTCTTTATATTAGATTTACAAACCCCACTTTAAACTCTGACACAAGATCATTTCCACTTTTACTACAACTATAATCACTCACGAATTACACACGCCAAATCCACTCCCCTTAAAATAACCCCTATTTTTCAAATATTTCTATTATCTCCCCCTTTTTAAAATGAAGACACCCAAAACTAATTAATCTCAGTTTTATTTTTAAAACAAAAACATATTTCCTATTCCCTAATAGTTGAAAGCCCTGCATTTCTATAATTTGAATATTACCACCTCTGCTGCTTCCCATTTCCCATATAATTAATTTATAAATATCTGATAACTTATCTAAAAAATTCTTATGTTTGTATATATTTATAATCTCACATCCTTGAGGATGAGTTCCTACCCGAAACGTCGGTACCAAGAACTTAATATATAATAATGCACTTCCTAAATTTAGCCTGCTTATTTATCCTAAAAATACGTATACGCCTGGCAACGCGCAACTCCTCTGCTCTCTGCTCTCTCTCTCTCTCTCTCTCTCTCTCTCTCTCTCTCTCTATATATATATATATATATATATATATATATATATATATATATATATATATATATATATATATATTATATATATATATATATATATATATATATATATATATATATATATATATATATATATATATATATATATATATATATATATATATATATATATATATATATATATTATATATATATATATATATATATATATATATATATATATATATATATATATATATATATATATATATATATATATATATACCATAAGAAAAAGTAAGAACGATGAGCCCTCTTGTGAAGATTAAACTATCAAGTTAAAAAAAACTGTCGGACTTTTCTAAGGGAACCAACATAATCGCATGAAAAGTTCACCAACCATTAGAATTCTAAGTACAATCAAATACTATAAAATTTATAGAGGAAGAAATCGTCAATTTACGGATTATCACAAATTTAACTACCGAAACTACATAGAGATTTAAGCAAACCTAACTATTCCTCTGAACATATAATGGTGCAACCTAGATTATACTGATTCTAGAATCAACCTTTTTTTTCTTTTAAATTATCTCCTCGTCTAATTCAGCATTAGTTAGTATTTAAATAATAATAAAATATGATGATGACCAGGAAATGGCCTCGCCACTTCCCTCCTACAGGGGAGCTTGCGCTTCGCTACTAAGATTAAAATCTAAAAAAAAGCAGCCATGGTTAAATTTTAATAAATTTTCTGAACTTCACCAATTGTAATTCATTTTTTTTAAACATTATAAAGCAAATATTGGATAATCATATTTATTTTTCCTGAACTAAACTATTTTTTTTTCAAACTCTAAAGAAATTCTTAGAAATTACCTTGATAAAAATTTTAAATATACCAAACTAAGAGGAAATTATTATTAAAATACTCACAAAATTCCCGTTCTTAAATTATAGAGTTAGAGAAGTGATGCTGATGATGATGAGGATGATGATGATAACAACTAGAGTCTAAATTAAATTTTTTGAATGATACAAACGGTTATTGTACAGATTCGAGATATCCCTTTAGTGTCTGGAACTTGGAACACAACGAAAAAACAAAACAAATGATATACATAAAAGAAATTTTGTCTATTTTGTTTATTCTTTTATTAAGTTAATTCTGTTCATTCTTTTATTAAATCAATTCTATTTATTCTTTTATTAAGTCAATTGTTTATCCTTTTATTAAGTCAATTATGTTTATTCTTTTAAGAAATCAATTCTGTTTATTCTTTTATTAAGGCAATTCTGTTTATTCTGTTATTAATTCATTCTGTTTACTCTGTTATTAATTCATTCTGTTTATTCTTTTATAAAGTTAATTCTATTTATTATTTTATTAAGTCCATTTTGTTTATTCTTAAAATTAAATCAATTCTGTTTATTCTTTTTTTAGTCAATTCTGTTTATTCTTTTTTTAGTCAATTATGTTTATTCTTTTATTAAGTCAATTCTGTTTATATCCTCTATTAAGTCAATTCTGTTTATTCTTTTATTAAGTCATTTCTGTTTATTCTTCTATTAAATCAATTCTGTTTATTTATTTTTTTAGTCGATTCTGTTTATTCTTTTACCAAGCCAATTTTGTTTATTTATTTATTAAGTCAATTCTGTTTATTCCTTTATTAAGTCAATTATGTTAATTTTTTGTCAAGCCAATTTGTTTATCCCTTTTTAATCTATTCTGTTTATTCTTTTATTAACTATTTTGTTTATTCTTTTGTCAAGTCTATTCTTTTACCAAGTTTATTCTTTTATTAAATCCACTCTTATTAGACTTATTTTTTATTTATTTTTATCCATTATCAAGTGTATTCTTTGATTGTCTATTCTTTAATTAAGTCTGCACTTTTAAGACTTAATTTTGATTAGTTTTTTTCTATTCGTTTTTTATTTCTATTTTTTTCTTTGATTAAATATCTCTTATATTCTCTTTTTCCCTATTTATTTTTATACAATATATTATTTTATTCAATTTGTTCTTTTATTCAATTTATTCTTTATTCAATTCATTTTTTTATTCAATTTATTCTTTAGTTCTTTTTTTAAGTATAATTTATTCTTTATTCAATTATTTTATTCAATCTATTCTTTATTCACTACTATATTATTTTATTCAATTCATTCCGTATTCAATTTATTCTTTTATTCAATTTATTATTTTATTAATTTTTATTCTATTTAGACTTTTATGTATTTTTCTTCTATTTAATGTATTCTTTATTCAATTTATTCTTTATTCAACCTATTTTTTATTCAATATATTATTTTATTCAATTTATTTATTTATTCAATTTATTCTTTATTCAAAATATTATTTTATTCAATTTATTATTTTGTTAATTTTTTATTGTATTCAAATTTTCTTCTATTCAATTTACTCTTTTATTAAATTTCTATTTTATTTAATTAGTTCTTTATTCAATTTATGTTTTATTCAAACTATTATTTATTCAATATATTATTTTATTGAATTTATTCATTTATTCAATTATTCTTTATTAAATTTATCCATTTATTCAATTTATACTCTAATTCAATTTATTATTTATTCATTTTTTCTATTTAAATTTTCTTTTATTCAATTTAGTCCTTTATTCAATTTCTCTTTTATTTAATTTCTTCTTTATTCAATTTATTCTCTATTCAATTTATTTTTTAATTCAATTTATTATTTTATTCATTTTGTTATTCTATTCAAATTTTCTTTTATTCAATTTTTCTTTTATTTAAATTATTCTTTATTTAATTAATTGTTTATTATATCTATTCTTTATCCAATAGATTTTTTATTCAATTTATTCTTTAATTCAATTTATTATTTATTAATTTTTTATTATATTCAAATTTTCTTCTATTCAATTTTTCTTTTATTCAATTTATCCTTTTATTTTCTTATGTCATGATTCGGAAATCGGCGTCTCCATATTAACGTGGGCGTGAATTTCGATAGGGGTAGGGGAAGAGGGCTTGATTATCTCACATACACTACTTCCCTAGGCCATACATGAACGCACCCTCTCATGCACGCACAAACAGTCACATACATTCACTCTCTCCATGGTGGGGACCGTCAGAGTAGTGTTAGTTGAGTATCGCAAAGCTCCATTAAATAGGATCGTATCTTTGGATTAAAATATAACCTGAAAACGCAGGGAAGGCAATTGTCCACTCTAATAATCCCATGAGTGTGATGAATGAGATCAAATTGAATCGGGGGTCTTTCCTGCTCCGACATGTATAAAGGCCCCCGATCTATGAAAGAAATCATCAGTCTTCCGGGATTCGACCCAGTGACCTCTCAATTAAGAAGCGCAGGTGCTTCCATTGAGCCACAGTGTGTTATATGAAAATCGAGAAACCAACATAAAGATCAGTATAGCAATTGCAAGAAAGGGAACCAGAGTCCGGTCTTCGTTAAGGGTAATGGACAAGAAAAACAGCAGCGCTGTGTTTGGCCACCAACCATGAAATACACAACTTTCAGTGGTCCAATGGAGACTTGTTAAGCATTAAAGGAGTGTGGATATGAAAACACTAGGGGGTGGGGGTTAATAGACAGAAGAGTGATGGGTTGTATGTGCGAAGAAATACAAGGGGGAAACATCAGTGTGGTGAAATGGCTGTGTGTGAGGGGGATGAAGGTGAAGGTGCCTGTGAGGGTGGCTCAGACTTGGCCGAGCCAACGTTGTGATTGGCGAGAATTCCCTACTGGCGCCGACCGACTCCTGGTTTCAAGGCGTTGAAATCCATTGCCTTATCCACCAGGACCACGGACTGAGGGAATGGACCAAAGCCTCATCCAAGGGTAAGAAAGGAAGACGGACAAACCCTAGACAGACAAACACAGACAGACGAACCGCCGCGCGCGTATAAATAGACAAACAATACATAGACAAATAGATACCATGGAGAAAAAACAACAAGTAAATACTACCAACTGAGAGGACCACAAACACCACAGTAGAAAAAAACAAAAGCAACAAAGGGAAACAAAAGGAAAGAAAATGAAACAAAAAGATAGGAGGTAAACAATGGATATTTCCTCTCACCAGAGACTCATACTTATTCGAAACTTTAATGACTTTGGGTCCTGATTCCCGCAGGCTCGCTAGGGATTGTCATGCTGATCTTTATGGTCGTTTTATCACTCGATGGGGGAGATCTCATCTTCAGAACGATGGATCTTGACCATGTTTTCCATCTAATATATATATATATATATATATATATATATATATATATATATATATATATATATATATATATATATATATATATATATATATTCAAAAGAGAATTAAATGTTCCCCATTCCAAAGTGGAGTACATTGCGGAGAGTTGCGTGCCTTCCCGCACTTCGTACAATAAATAGTTTCCTCCTTTGGCCAATCGGATGATTCATAGTTCACGCATTTTTACCTGCCTAACTTTACCATTTATACAGTGATTCTTTTTTTCAATAAAACTTTATTGTCGAAATGCCCACGTTTGTTTTCGCTCATCCCCCTTCCCCTAAAAAATATCCCTCTTTCTTTACTCAAACTATCTAACCTCCATGGTTTTTCAATTCCCAAATTTCACCGCTTTCACATAGAACCTCTTTTAAAATAATTTCTACTCCCATGCCCACCATGTTTTTTTTAAAGAAATAATCCAAATTCCTTTCTAAAAAGTAAATTTCCGAAAACCCCATGTCATGGAGGACACTTCCCGCCTCCATTATGGTCCGACAAGACAAAAGAACCGCGCCAAAATCTCTTTTGACGCGCTCAAAACTTTACCGCCAAAATTTCCCGCTAAATACGCTCAGCATTTCATGTTTCAAACATGAATCGGACAAAGATGGGACAAAAGGAGTCCTAATTTTATTCATTGGCAAGTTTATTCAATTTGGCAAAATTTTGAAATAATTTTGCTATTTTCATTATTATTCCGAGTATGTCAGGCGGGGGTGGGACTCACAAAATTGGAGATGCATTAAAATGGGGATTCCTCAAGCGAATGAGATTTAATCATTTTAGAAAATGGCTAAAGTGCGATTTAATAAGTAAAAATTCTTCCGGAGGAATTTTTCGAAGAGGACTTCTGTAGTGAAGTGAAAATTATGCTTCCGCCTTCAGTTTAAATTCTTGGCTCTATATCTTTTGGTTGTAGGGTTATTGGGGTGGGGGGAAATCAATGGCTGTGTCTTTTGTCCACACATACATGACATTTTATTTTGTCGCTCTTTGTTGACATTATTAGGGACATTTTAGAGTAAGTCAACCCCACACCTTGGTACCACGTACGATACCCGACGGGAGCGGACACAAGGAATATTCGGCTTTCTACGAAAGCTACTTCTAAATATGCGGGGCGTCGAGTCTGAGACATTCGCCGTTGCCACGTACGACACCACACGCATAAGCCACCCCAAATCTCACCACTTTCACCCCCATCACTCGTGCAGACAACACATCACTCTTCCGTTTCGAAACTTGCCAAAGGGGTTACCATATTCACCATCCCTTCACGTGGAAAGGGTGGCTTCACCTTGGGCCACGAAGGGAGTGCCTGGTTCCTGGTTTGTAGTAAAACAGAATGCTTGCTGGTGCCCACGGGATTGCCAGCGAGTGTCATTCTGATCTTCATGTGACTTTCATTATCTTATTGGGGGATCTTATCCCCGATTGAAAAGTAGCGGGAGTTTAATTAACTAACTTAAGAAATATTGAGACGAAACAAAAACAATAACATCAATAAAAATAATTGGGATTAAAGAGGAAGGCGACTTCAGGTTGGGACAGGCTAGTCGTCCGACCAGTTTGGATGGTATTTAATGTCATTACTCGCCACTAATTGTTGCTATTTACTTAAAACTAAGAGGCTTGAACCAACGAGAGCATCTTCATCACAAAGCTAGCGAGGAGAAGTTCAAAGAGAAGTTGTGAAGATTCTGTAGTGTAGTGAATGTGTGGAAGTGAGTTATCTGATGAGGAGACTATTTGGTGCGCTTGAGAGTGGGAGAGGGGAGGAAACTCTCCAAAACTTACCCAACGGCACCAATGACAGTAAGTGTAGGTGATGGGGTGGGAGAGCACGCAATCGTCAAGATGACGGGTGAAGAATGGTCGGTCAAGCTAAACCTGACACCAATTTCTCAACCCCCTTTCGTCTCCGGAATGGTCGGATGTGGTATTGATGGTATGAGCCCGTCTATCCCTCCCATTTAGCCCCCCAGGTGTGATTCACGCAAGGGCCGAACAGGTCTCGTTTACTTAGTAGACACGGCAGTGGATTCCTGACGTCTGGGTGTCAGGTTTAATCCCAGCGACTGCGGACCTTTCAGCGCCGTCAGTCGCCCATTGGGTGATACTAACCTCCGTCGGGGTAAATAGCTCCACACTCAAGCACATAGCTAATCGCGACAGCACTTTCATTTCCATCCCACCTTCACAGCACAATATACCCACCCTTCTATCTTTCGGAACCGTGTCGATAGAGTACTAGTGTCCCCATATCCATATGCGCATACCTACCACTTTCTCCATAGACTCTGATAAGGAAAGCCTTTACCCCTATTGACGTCATGGTGTTTCTTGTCATTCTGATCTTTATATGCATTTCATTATCTGCCCCCACCCCGTTAACTTGGACAAGATTCTAAATTCTTTTTCCTAACTTTATTTTTATCTTCTAAATATAGTAGTTCAGTTGTCATATACCCTACTACATGATTCTGCTCTGTGGATCTCGCCGCTGAGTTGAGATGAGGAGGTCCCAGTGATAGGATAATACAACCACCTGGACTTAAGTGGTTTTGTCAATAGAAATATAAGAGTTCGTCGTCGGCGCTTGTCTAATTGCTAGAAGAATAGAGGGGGGGAATCGGGTCTAGCTCTAAAGAAGGATATAGAGCGTGCGTGACAGGAATGAGGCTTGGCGGAGAATGAAGTCCTGAAATCTCCTAGAGAGCGATAGGGTCACCGCTTTCGATTCATTGCACCAAGTCACTCCCCGTTGCAGTGTTTGTTTGTCGATTGTTAAATGCCAACCCTACAGTTGTTAGGGTAGATTGAATCTATTTTATCACCAATTCTGCGGAGGGGGGGAGGCACGGGTTTTAGTACCAGTATGGGCTGTATTTGTATGACTTTCTCAATAGTAGGAACCTAGACTCAAAAGGGGGATTCGATCCATGGTCCCCTTTGCCAGCCGCTGCAAAGTCGAGGCTAATTGGCATTCCACTCAGCGACTAACCATACCCAGTATATCTTAATTTCAGCATAACACATTTACTGTGAAAGAGCTCACTCAATGGATTCCGATCTTTACTCTCGCGCTCAATGGATACTTGTGGCAAACTAGATACGTGCTTTGGTCCTATTAAATTGGACGCTTCACAAGGATCTCTCTTGTGGCCCCTATTATTTCGGATTTACCTAATTTCTCTGAATGTGGACTTATGCATGTCAGGTCTTGTGTATAATTTTGGATGCTGATGGTACACACATTAAGGTGTCATACAGGACCTTTTCTTCTCTAAACATGGTTAAAGATCAGAAACACTACCTATCGTCAGAGAATAGCTCTCGAACGTCATAGAAATCAAACATTTGACCTTTAGCAAAAAAAGTGAAATAGAAGACTCTAAGTAATCGAAATTCGAGTTGAAAATAAGGAATTTAAGTAGTCGAAATAAAAAAGCGGGAAATCAAGGTGCCAACTATCTAGGCTCGCCCCCTATCAATAATGCTCTCATTCGTGCGCACGTTCTTTATCTCCCTTTCCATGTCTTTATCTCCCTGCCTCTCTCTTTACCTCCCTACGTCGCTCGCATTTTCTCTCACGCGCGCAACATACAGCAATGCGAAAACTCATCGGCGACGCGTTCGAGTCGAGAACGCCCGCCGTCCAGATGATGCCTGTTGTGCCAAATTGAGAGGGAAGTATGGGGACTCCCGTCGCCGGCGAACTCAGTGTACCTCTTTTAGAAGGAAATACGGAGCCCTATGCCACCGAGGAGGAACCGGAAGCCCATGGGGAGGAATTCTGTAGTTCGGGTGACGCTCGAGGTGATGTGGCCTCTTCAGGGTTCAACGCCCCCACCGAACTGCAGGAAAACGCGTTAGGGCAGGGAACGTGCGGAATATCCTGCGTTCCATTATAGTCCTATTATTTAACGCCAGTGCGATACGGAACAAGTTGAACGAACTTGTAGTCTTATTAGCCGGTGATACCCGTATAGATATTGTGGCCATCGTGGGAGCTTGTCATCATACAAACACTCGAAACTTTGCGGCTGAGTATGTGATCTCCGGCTATGCGATCGACAATGTCGAGAAGGCGGTGGAATAATGATATACGACTAAGATTGCCTTAGCACGGTCGACTACAATGTTAGAAGCGACCACGTAGTCCTAAGGGTAGATATGAACCTCCTAGACACGTCCTCATATCGGTTAGTGGTGATGTAGAAGCCGCTAACTCATTCAGATGAGACAGACACAAACTTGTACGCTATACTGGCCGCCGAGAGGATGAACAGTCATATGAGTTTCATCATGGGTGACTTTAGCTGCTGAGGGATTGACTGGGAAGATAGATCGGGCTGAGGAGATGGAAGGCAACTCGTAAACTTTGCTGACAATACCTATTTCACACAGTGGGTCGAGGAACCGACGAGAGGTGACAACCTGCTTGACTTGTTCTTCTCCACCGAGGACGACATGGTCTCTGGACTGAGCGTAGGCGAGTGTTTGTGCGGGAACGATCACCGAACGACGAACTTGGATGAGGTGTCATAAGTGTGGAGGAGTTTACACTGTGCTCTACGAATGAACAGGCTGATTTGGGGTGGGAGGTGGTCGATGACGTTCATGATAGTGACCACATTCCTAATCAACTATCATTTCCTGGGTCGATGCCGCCTGAAAAACCGCTTCAGTGGTGCTTAGAGTGGGCACGGTGGATCGCATTTCAGGAAATGTGTGATTCCTCTGTCCAAGTAATGGAGTTTAGGTCGGTAGATGAGGCCGTTGAGTTATTCTCGTCAACCTCATCATCGTGGAGTTTACTATTCCTAAAACGTCTGGCCGTTTCTCACGCCGTCCGCTTCCTTAGTGGTCGGCCGAGGGTGAGGCGGCTCTCAGACAGAAGCAATAAGCATACACGCTCTATAATCGCCACCCAGACGATTTTTCTATCGGTGAATTTAGTCGAGCTAGGGCTAGGTTCTGGTATGTTTCTAAATACGCCCACCGTTCTTCCTAGCTAGCATACTTGTCTTCAGTTAACAGGAAGACCGCTCTTGAAGAGGTGTGGAAGCGAGTCAAAAGGATTTGGGACAAGTTCTCGCAGGACACCCCTCACCCTCTCGTTCTCCAGGAGAACGGGCATACATGCAATCTTGGACGCCGCATCCGTGGCGAAGCTTTGTGATATCCATGATAAAAAAAATAAATATAAATAATCTGGGCAAAGGCCACATTTCGGAAATTTGGCAACCCTGTTTTGAAAGAAAATCATGTCAAATTGTTTCGAGAGTACTGCTTAAATTACCCCAATAACGTAACAAATTTCATTAAATATAATTTATTTTATTGGCAAATGTCCTATTTTATCATAATCATCATCATCACTAATTCTATAATTTAAGAAGGGGATTTTTTTTAGTATTTGAATAATAATTTCCTCTTAGTTTGGTTATTACTTATGTTTTTTTATCAAAGTTATTTCTAATAATTCTTTTATAATATCAAAAAACAAAATGGTGAAGTTCAGAAATAAATATAAGTATCGAAATTTTGTGATTTTTTTAAAACCCAAAGAATTACAAATGGTGAAATTCGGAAAATTTATTTTTATATATCTTCTATAAACTATACTTTAGCAACGTGATATTTTGAAAGGGGGGGAAATTTAGTTTAGAGTTCCTTTATAAAATTAATCTTAGTAGTGAAGCGCAAGCTTCTCCCGTAGGGAGGGGGAGGGGCGAAGCCATTACCTGGTATATTTATAACTAAATATACCTCAAACACTCCATCTCTTACTAAATAATATTAAATTGTCCCTCTCTGAATGAAATTCAACGTAAAGTGTGCCATGATTACTTTGAGCAACTGTACATAAAAAGATGATCGAAAAAACAAGATATCATCTATTTATTTAAAAGGAGTTCGCACCTCACCGATTCAAAAACAACACTCTGAATCGTATGACAAAGCCTTATGACGAAGATAAAACACCTAGAGTTTGATTAGTGCTATATCTTATCTTATGTTTAAAAAAGTAACGCTATTAACAGCAGCAATGGCAGCTTACCTAGTGATACGTACGGGATGAGACAGTTAAGGTAAAGAAAAAATGGTCTAAACTAATTGCCATGAAAACTACAAATACAAAATCCCAATGAGTGACACAACCAAATCACAAACAGCGACCAAACCTAAATTGCCCAACCCAACCTAAGCTAATTAACACAAACTACAAACCCCCTAAAATCATAATTACCGAAGAGAACTAAATAGTTTATCCTAGTAGGGGTGGGCAACCTTTTCAAGTGGGTGTGCCAAAATTGGCCAAATCTTCGGTACAAATTTTCTCACGTGCCAATAGTTGACTTGACTAAAACACAATAAAAGGATATAAAATAAAAGATTATTCATTCTTAATCCCTTATGATGCATAAAATACAAAAGGAAAGGTTAGTTATTTTGCCTCAAAAATACATATTTTATTAAAGAAAATTGAATCTTTACCCTTTTAAGCAGAAAACAACAAATCGAAACTAGAGAAAGAAAAATTGTGGAGCTGTTGTTTATTTACCCTCAATGAGACTACAGAGGGTCACCCCTCAAAAAGTGGCCCCAACTTTCATAGATTTCATTTCTTAATTTTCTGCAAGGATTGAATGAAACTTTGTTGGTAACTAGTTTATTGTGTTTAAAAACAACATATCAAAATATGAGAGTCTTTGGACTTTTCTTCTTTATTCTAGAGCAGCGGTCGCCAACCTTTAGAACTTAATGGACCACTAAATGTATATTTTTTTTATTTGGCGGACCACTAATATGAATTTAGATTAAAAGGTACTGTAAATATATTTATAAAATATTAATCATAAAAGTTTTATTTTTTTAATAAGAAATACACACATTAAAGGTAAAAAAGTTATATAGTAATTATTCCCCCCAAAAACCTGAAGTTTAGTTAATATTACCCATTTTTAGTGTGATGGTTGTTGATGTTTATTTGACATCAGTATGTGGAGATTCGGCTCCAATGACGTCACTGCAAGACGGAGAGTTGCGTCTCTTTCAAGCCGAGAGCGATACCGAGTTTTAATTACTGTGATTGATAAAAATGTCTTTTCGCATGAATATGTTGTTGAAAATTGAATCAAAATTTTCATTGCTTCCTCACTCAGTGATGGGTATTCATTTTTTAGAGAGAGCCCGAAATGAGGTCTTGATAAAGATGACTAGAGTTTAGCTTTTAGACTGTCGTCGCAAGATGGATCGATGAGGCTTTCTTTTTCATTCATGCTTAATTTGCTTTCTTCGATGTTAGCTACAAATGGATCTATTATCCACATATTTCCAAGCCTAGGATCTTCTTCACTTGGGTAATAAAAATCAAAATATTCTATCAGTGACTGTAAGTGCTGTTGAATAATGGATACCACTTGCAGGTTGAGACCCTTCTCTCCCATATACTCATCTGATCTGTGTCTATGATAAGTTTTGATAATCGTATTTTTTTTTATTTGAATGTTCATGAAATATAAATTATGACACATTTTTTTCCGTGGACCACCTAAATATTTTCATGGACCACCAGTGATCCGTGGACCACAGATTGGCGACCACTGTTCTAGAGAACGTGTTCGAGATGACCTCCATTTAGCTCTGTGCATTTCTTGAGGCGCAGCACAAAGTTGTCCATGACGTCCTTACAAACCAACAGACTAATGGCTCTAATCTCCTCCTTGATGGCTTCCTTGAGTTCCGTGATGGTCCTGGGTCTCCCTGCGTACACTCTGTCTTTAAGGTAGCACCAGAGAAAGAAATCTGGGGGCTAAGGTCTGGGCTGTGAGGTGCCCACTCAAAATCAGTCTTGAAACTGATCACACAGAAACCAAAGATCTCTTTCAGCCAATCTCAGGACAGGTTTGAGTTGTGAGAGCTTGTTCCATCTTGCTAAAACAGAACTTTCCTATAAACGACGGGAACAGGGTCTGCAGCTTCCTCTTGAAGGTTTTGAGGACCTCGACATACCGCTCCTTGGTGACTGTCACTGTCGCGCCAGATTCCTCGAAGAAGAATGGTCCGATGAATCCTCTGACTGAGATTTCAGTCCATACCGTGCACTTAGGGAAGTGTAGGGGCTTGGTGGCTACCTCATTTAGCCTGGAAGTCCCTCAGAAGACATTTGTCTTTGAGTTACCTTTCCTTCAAGATGGAAATGAGCTTCATCTGAGGTCCAAAGGAGGTTAAGGAAAGTTGGGGTCTCCTGAATCTTCTCCAGTATCTTGACTGCCATAGCCGTTCTCTGCTCCTTGTCTGAGGCTGTAAGGAACAGCTTCGTCTGTATTATTTATGGGTAAGCCTTTACATCCATTACTAGCACTCTTCTGCAAGTCTCACGGGATATACCGAGGGACTGACTTCGCTTGCGCACAGAGCGTTTTGGACTCTGCTCAATTACTCTCTCAGGGTCTCGATCGACTCAGCTGTACGCTTCCTGGAGCGTCCTGAATGGCTTGGACGGTTGTCGCTGGCTGCATTGAGGTTCTCCGCTGTCCTATAGTTCTCGAAGTGGTCCACCCAGTCCTGAGTTCTGCTCTTAGAGGTGGGATTTTTCACATTTGAACTGATGCACGAAAGTGTTCTGCACTTTCTTGAACGAGCCTGTCTTGTAGTAATTTTGACGCAGTATATTCTTTGCTGGAGCTCCCATTGAGATCTAGTTGTGTTTACAGGCGTTGCTTCTGTCATGTCTTGCAAAGTTAGGGTGATTAGTGAATGGATAAAGGATATATCACAAAAAGTGTGTGCAGGCTTGTTTTTTGGGAGTGACCCTGTACTGCTGCTACATCAATGATAACATAATTCTTAACAGGTTGAACACCATGCGGTTGCTATATTAAAGAAGCTGTAGATACATGTATTTATTTAGTTTTCTTAATTATGTTTAAATATCTATGAATATTAAGTACTAGTACTTATATATAAACCACAAGAAACAAAAATATACGAGTAAATAAACTAAAATAATATATACCGGGTATTTCAAAAATATTGATATAATTTTGCAATCTAATAACTTAGCTAGTTCCCGTTTAAATGACTTCAAATTTTAACAGCATGTGTAGAAACAGGGAAAAGTTTTATGTTTATTGTTTGATGTTTTTATCTTTACAGGTATAGAAATTCCATTCACTGGAAATGAAAATGCGTTTTGTGTGTTGGAGTTTGCTCGAACACAGTCGAACAAGACTGTGCAGCGTGCATTTGTGAGAGAGATCTCTAACCAGTCACCAACGGCAATGCAGATTTGGACATGGCACAAAAATTCAAAGAGGAAGACTGTCTGAGCAGGGCAAAAGGATCTGGACGACCAATAACATCGGAAGAGACGGTCGAGCGGGTTCGCCAAAAGCTTTTGCCCAAAGAAGTCCATAAGAAGAACAAGTCTCGAAACACAGATTCCAACGACAGTTTGGCGAGTTCTGAGGAAACGCTTGCTAATGAAACCCTACAAGCTGCAGCTAGTTCAGGCAATAACGGTAGATGACAAGCGAAAGCGCAAACAATTCTGTGTTGATATGCAAGAGAAACTTGAATAAGACGAGTTCAAGGAACATCTTGTATTCAGTAATGAGGCAACATTTCATACGAATGGCAAAGTCAATAAGCATAATGTTCTCATTTGGGGCGAAGAAAATCCCCATGCCACAGTTGAGCACGTGAGGGACTCACCGAAAGTGAATGTGTTCTGCGCCATCTCCAAGAACCATCTTCATGGCCCGTTTTTCCTTGAGGGAAATGTGACCGGCCATGTTTATCTGCAAATGCTTCAGAACTGACTAATGGATGAGCTCATTGCAAATGAACAAGAAGACTTAACTTTTCAACAGGACGGGGCTCCACCTCACTGGAAGCTCACTGTGCGTGCTTATCTCAATGACAATTTGTGAGGGAGATGGATCGGGCGTGCTGGTGATGAAGACAATCTGCTGTTGAAATGGCCGCCATATTCACCTGATCTGACAATTTGCGATTTTTTTCTCTGGGGCTATGTAAAGGGACTGGTCTATGTTCCCCCTCTTCCTGCAAACCTAGAGGAACTCAAGCACAAAATCACTACCGCATTGGAGACTGTTACCAAAGACATGCTGCAGCGTGTTTGGGAGGAGATGGACTACCGACTTGACGTGTGCCGTGTCTCAGGCGGTGCGCATATTCAACATTTGTGAAATCGTTCATGGAATCCACATACCTTTGATTTTCTCCTTCAAATTTGGAGGAATAAATCTTATGTTGTTTAAAATTAAGTCTGTTTAGTTTCATTTGCCTTGACTAGGTAGTTTCTGTGATATTTACATCTCAACTGATATAATTTTTTTGGAAACACCCTGTATATATACACCCATTGCTAAAGCGGAATTCTGTGCAATAAGGAATCATTCGGATACCTGTACCTCATTATTGTCCCCCTCAAATTTCAAAGTTGTGGGGTCTGTGGATAAATCCGTAGATCTCAACATTTTGGAATCGCTATTTATTCAAATGCTTAATCCACAATTAAATTCAAGTCAGTCGTCCACACCAATTTAAATCTATTAATTCAAATATCCTTATTTTAGTTTGTTTTATAATTCATTTTAACTAAAATGTAATAACAACTCACTCAATGACCCGATAATTATAATGTTCTATTAGTTGGTTAACCATGTTTCAGTTATTTTAAACAACTACCATGTTTAGCTGAGTTCAAATTTCCCACATATTAAATCATTCGATCCTGTCCTTCTCTCAAGTTGGTAAGTGTTCATTAATTTATTTCATTTTAATTTTTGCTTTGTTTTCTCATTTTGTTTATAATTTTGCAGTGTTTTTCTTTGTAAGTTCGCATTGTCATCTCTCGGTAATTTTGGCATTGTTTTCTTGAAAGTTTTACTAAACTCTAAATTTATTCATTATTATATTGTCGCATTATTTTCTCTCAAATTCAACAAACTTTGAACTTATTGTCAGTCATTAATACATATATCTCTTTATGTATTCTAAGCTTGTTTGCTTTCATATTGTTTTACTCCATTATAAGGTTCGAAACGTTCCAAATTATATATGTTCCGAATACTGGCTCTGGCTTTAATCTACATACTAAAATCGAGGTTTCCGAAGGATGTTCCAATATATATATATATATATATATATATATATATATATATATATATATATATATATATATATATATATATATATATATATATATATATATATATATATATATATATATATATATATATATATAATATGCAATCAACCAACCTAAAAAAATCGCTATATGTACAAATTATGCAATAAATACCACAGCAACACTACAATATAATACTCCAGATTGCAGCAATCATGGACGCCGCACAAGAAAGACTTGCAAAACACAGATAGCGGAGCGAAAAAGTGTACAGTGAGCAGAAGCAATGAGCGATCACCGGAAAGTGACGAGGTAGGCTCCACGATGGCAGCGAGAATACAGTTCGCCGTGGGAGATAAACAATGGATATTCGGTTACAAATATGTAGCAGGTTGGGCAGTCATCAATTCTAATCTATAGAAGTTAATTACTTCATGCTAAGGTATGCTATTTAGGACTTTCCTTCCGTGATTTTTTAGTCGCTTATATTTTGCATATTAATTAGTTTAGGCCCAGTTAGGCTATTGAAGTGTCACCTATTGTATTTTTAGGGGTTTGCATTTGCATGTTAATTAGGCCAGGTTAAGTTAGGCCTCACCTATTGTAATTTTTAGAGACTTGTATTTACATGTCAATTAGTTTAGGCTTAATTAGCTATTTAAGTCTCGACTATTTTGATTTTTAGTTGTTTACATTTTGCATGTTAATTAGTTTAGGCAATGTTTGGCTGATGGCATTGGAGGGAAGAGTTAAATCATTACAAGGACACAATTAATGATTTACAATCAAGGGCAGGATCTCACGCAACCGACACTCACACTGTCAGACTTCCTCCTATGCTCTAACGAACAAATTCCTCCGCTCGCAAATCCCGATAAGAATTACGTGGAGCCAAATCTCACATTCCATTATTGTTGCGTGATAAATACACTTAATCCATCGTCTACTAATAATAAAGCAACGCCATTAACAGTTTTCTGTTCCCCCTCCGGAGCCCATAAATCATCCTTAACCTCGCCTCACCCAGCCAAACCACCTACATAACTTTATTAAAGCTCATCTTAATTAACCTAACTTAACTTACGCAAACAGAGCTTAACTTAACAAATTTATCTAACTTCATTTTACTATAGTATTTCGCGATAGTACTTCTTTTTAATTTCCATCCCTTCCCCATTCATCTTAGACCGAACACCAGATTTGAAAGAGGACGTTAAACACCCTCGTGAAAGCTGAGTAAAAATAAATACATATAATGAGTCACTTAAAAAATTCTAAGTAACTGGAGGAAAAAGAAAATAGTGATGAAAAGTTAAAGTGGTTGATAATATTGGTTTGGAGCAATTAGAAAAAGATAAAAAAAAGACCGCCCGAATAGGGACTCGAACCCTAGACCGTTAGGTTAAAAGCCTAACGCTCTACCGACTGAGCTATCCGGGCACAAGCAAACTGTTCAATAACATCAATTATATACTAATTTATTTTATTTTTTGTTTGGATAATATCAAGGACAATTTTTAAAATACTAAACAAAAAAAAAATTACTATACATAAATGAAATAGCAATTTTATAATTTGTGACTGAGAACATATTTAGCACTTTCAACCTATCTATACATTCAAGTTGCTTCAGGGAAGGTACCATCTCTGTCGCCCTCCTTTGCACTGACTCTTTCACCAATCTGCCTTCATCCAGGCGGATCCCAATCGGATAATGAAATAGCCATAAAGGTCAGTATGACAATCGCTGGTGAGCCCGAGGGCACCAGGGGCTGGTCCTCTTTGGGGAGGGTTACCAGGAAGTATTATGAGAGGTGACTTGGTAGAGGTACATAAGATCATGCACAACATGGAGGGGCTGGATCCTGAGTTCTTGTTCCCATTGCACACGGAACCAACAAGAGAACATGTGCTAAAGATCTTCGACAGGAAATACTTCTTCTCTCAACGAGCGATCCATGAATGGAAGCAGCTGAGGCAGTCGTGGCAACCACAACCAACCTTTTTAAGGCCAAAATTGGGAAATTATTGAGGCAACTCAAGAGCCAGTGTAGGCTTTCTGTACCAGTCCTAAATAAACCACCTGATGACTAATTGCAGCCCCCGGGCGGGGATGGTAAGTGGTAAGGTAAGATTTGACACCAAACAACGTTCAGGTGGAAACCTTCGTCGCCCGGGGTAAAGGAATCTGTTCCGCGTCAGAGGTATGTGGATATTGATACCCATAGGCAAGATTCTTTGGAACAGAGAGTGTGTGTGCTGCGCTGCAAAGACGGGAAAGGAAAGAAAGCAGTGTTGCAATTGGTTATGTGTGTAATGAGAAGTGTAATATCTCTACATGTGGCCTGAGATATGTACTATATATTTCAAGGAGAACCTCTTCACTTTTGCAACTACATAATCATCCCTAGGAAAATGGGTGGTTTTAGTAGTGGTTGCTGATGTTCTTTCTTTCCCTGTTCCCAAGTTAAAACGAACTTATCTGATCATCACTAATTCCCAATGCTACCCCGATAGTCAATTCCTGAACCAAATTATCCTCATTTGATAAGTACTAGATCTATTATATTGGTAGCCCTTGTTGGTATATTAACAAATTGACTAAAAAATTATCTTCGAAACATTCTATAAACTTACATCTTGCTCTATCCCTCCCTATCATAGTTTTCCAGTCCACAGAATTTAAATTAAAGTCACCTAAATTAACTGTATCTGCTTCACATCTTTGACTTATTTCCCTTGTCATTCGCTCATCTATACCATCAGGCTGTTCAGGTGGTCTGTAAAAAGCTGCCGAGTGTAGTATCCTATTTTTATTGACCATAATATCTAGTAACAACTTCTTCCGGTTTTATTGAATTATTTAGATTTGAGGCAATGCTAGTTCTTATATAAACTAGAGGGACATGATCTAGTAGACCTGCGGCGAAAATCAATCAGATTGGGACTCAGAAACTTCAATTATCCCTTGTGACATTGCTTTGACCTTCATATCTCTAAATATATATCATATATTTGAACTCAATGACCTCAATTACCTTTGGTAACATTGGTTTTAGCTGGCTACATGGAGCCAGCGACTCGTTGCGGGAGACAAGATCAACACAACACGAGATTTGCATGACCCATAGATCCGCTGGCTTCGCCGCAGTTAATTATTATCCTACCATCACTCCTACCTCTTCTTTGACTAATGTACATATCATAACCCTGTAGATCAAAGTCACCCACATTGTGATCAAATTTAATTTCACTAACCCTGGATTCTGTTACACATACTATGGCTATTAACAACATCCATTGTCTAACACGTGTCAAGTGATTTTCCTCCATTATACTACGACTATATTTTCATCAATGACATAACTAAGTAATCGAGACAATTCACCCTCCACTCCCTGAAGCGCCTCTAGCCTGAATATCTTTATCTCTCTCACCCCCAGATCTATTCTATTTTCCTACCCCACCTTACCTTCAGGACAATTTTGTTCTCTTATTTTTCCATGATATCAGTACTTAGTTTCCCGCCTGTAAAACCCTAATAACACGATCATACTCCTTCCACAACACATCTATCCCATCCAAGCATTACTACAGCTTTACCAAATAGACAAAAACAAGGTTTATCTACTAATTTCCTTTCTTTTTATCCATTAGACAAAAACAAGGTTATGTACTAATTTCCTTTCCTTTTACCCATTAGACAAAAACAAGGCTTATCTACTAATTTCTTTTTTTTACCCATTAGATAAAAACAAGGTTTATGTACTAATTTCCTTTCTTTTTATCCATTAGACAAAAACAAGGTTTATCTACTAATTTCTTCTTCTTTTTTACCCATTAGACAAAAACAAGGTTTATGTACTAATTTCCTTTCTTTTTACCCATTAGACAAAAACAAGGTTTATGTACTAATTTCCTTTCTTTTTACCCATTAGACAAAAACAAGGTTTATGTACTGATTTCCTTTCTTTTTTCCAAGAAAAGTTACATTAATTGTGCGTTAGGTTTTTCATGTTAGGTTAGATTAAGGTTATGTTTACGTTAGGCCAGATTTAAGATTAGTTAAGGTTACATTAGATTAGGTGAGGTTAATCCTGGTTAAGTTAGGTTAGGGTAATTCAAATTAAGTTAAGCTAAGTTAGGGTTTGTTAAAATTAAGTAAGGTGAGGTTAAGCAGAGGTTAGGCCACGTTTAAGATTATGTTGGGATATGATTAATTTAAATAGGTTAGGTGAGGATAATTCAGGTTAGGGGATCACCTGAAGATAAGCCACCGCAAGCTTTCGTAGGGTGGCTTCTCTTCAGGTGCAAGTTTCGAACCAGAGCCATTGGTTAAGGTGAGCGAGTTATAAAGCTAAACAACCTATAAAAAAAATAATATATGTAATTATCGTCTTTTAAAACCAATAATCCCAAACCACGACCAAAACTAGGTAACACAAAAGTACTTTTTTATCTTTTAATAAAACCAATAAACCAAAACGACCTGACCTAACTAACCTAGGAAACAGGGGACAGGTGAAAAAAAGTTAAGGTGACTTATCTTCAGATGAAAAAGCTTGGGTAGCTTATTTTCAGATGAAAAATGTTAGGGTTGCTTATCTTCAGATGAAAAAAAGCTTGGGTAGCTTATTTTCAGATGAAAAAAGTTAGGGTTGCTTATCTTCAGATGAAAAGTCTTGGGTAGCTTATTTTCAGATGAAAAAAGTTAGGGTTGCTTATCTTCAGATGAAAAAAAGCTTGGGTAGCTTATTTTCAGATGAAAAAAGTTAGGGTTGCTTATCTTCAGGTGAAAAAAAGCTTGGGTAGCTTATTTTCAGATGAAAAAAGTTAGGGTGGCTTATCTTCAGATGGATAATTGAGGTGGCTTATTTTCAAGTGAAAAAAGATTGGGTCGCTTAACTTCAGATGAAAATAAGGTGGTTTATCTCCGGGTAAAAAAGTCAACGAGGCTTATCGTCAGGTGAAAAATCTGGGGTGGCTAATCTTCAAGTAAAAAAAAAGTAGTTGGGGTAGCTTATCTTCAGATGGAAAAAGTTAGGGTGTCTTAATCTTCAGAGGAAAAAAATAGGATAACTTATCTTCAGATGAAAAAGCTAGGATGGCTTATTTTCAGGGTAAAAAATCTAGGATGGTTTATCAATTGGTGAAAAAGCTGGGGTGGCTTATCTTCGGGCGATCCAGGTTAAATTCTGATAAAGTGAAACAACAGAGGAACCACACAACAAGAAAATATTTAAAAGTGATAGGCCTGACCACCAGGCACTTAGCATCTCTTTGCACCCTACCACACTTCTTTCTCTTTTCAGCATTGTCTATTTTCAGCTATCTGTCCCCACGCCCTTTCTTTATACCCTATCCACACCTACCCACTTACATCGTTCAAGTCACTTATGTTTCCAAGTCTTCTTCGCTGCGTTATGACCAAATGTTCAGTCCCTTTGATGCGTCCCATAACTAGCAAGGATCCATTTAAAATGACGTAACGCCGAGAAGAGTAAAGTCTCTAATACACTTTAAGCCAAGTGGAATTGCGCGCCCTCCCGGCCCCATTGAAGGCGAGTCTGTTGGGGCATGGACCAGCACTCTGCAGCTGACTGCTGTTCCTGGAGTACCACAATACCGCCGCAAGATCTGAAGCGAGATGTCTACTAGGCATCCTCACTTCCCCTAATCTTTACTTTATTTACAGATCTCTCCTTACAACTTTTATGTGGGGATGTCCTTGTTGGTTTTCATTTTAAACTTAATTAAAAAATGTAGAGGATAAAAAAAACTCATCGATAACTACAAGAAAATGGTGGGGGGATGGGGGAATCCAAATTTACCACGTAAATACACTAAGAGGTTAGCGCTATTTAACTCGTTAGTTTGTGCCATGGTCTTGTCACCATCAATTATACCGGGCTATTTTCCTATTTATAATAAAATAAAATGTTTAAAAAAAAATTATAAATACAAGACATATGTACTAAACTAAAAAAATAGCACCAAAAAATTTAAGAAAAAAAATCTATAAAACCATATAAATAGTTACAACTTACATATTGCGCCGCTGGTGTAGTGGTATCATGCAAGATTCCCATTCTTGCGACCCGGGTTCGATTCCCGGGCGGCGCATTTATTTTTATTATTTTTTATTTAACCCAGATTTTTCTATAATCCTTTGCTTTATATAAATTGCCCAATAATACCAGTTTCGTTTTTAACAATAGAATTACTTGTTTAAAAGCAAAGTCCCATAATCAAATCGATTTCTAATAACTGTGAAATTTAACCTCGTTTTATATTCTCTTTATCTAATTATATGCATCTATTTTATCTTCTTGCAAATAACGTTTTAATTTATTCATATATCCATACTAAGCGACAATATTTATAAATAAAAAGAGAATTCTAATAAATTTCTCCGAATTTCCCCCGTATTTAGCCTCCATTATGGGGAATTGAATTTGAGTGGCGCCATCTCTTGGCTGCAAGACAAACTTAAATAGTTGCCAGATACTGACTGATCAATAATAACTTTTCAACTTTTCTCTCAGATAAATATATATGTTTATATTTCGAATATAGCTATTTTTTTTATATAATTAGACGTATCTGAAGTGAAAAAAAGGTAGGTAATTTTGTCGGATTATTTATTATAAATGGAAGAAATTACTTTTGAAAGAGGAATGGACTTATAGTTATATTCATTTTTAGGTGAACTGCTGCTTCCATCCTCCTTTCATGCTATTTATTACCTCTTTCCTCGAATTAGATAGTAATACTAGAATAATATTATATATTATGATGGTTTAAGTTTATAATTATTAATTTTCTTGGCAATTTATTAATAACATGATATTTATATTGGTAATTCATACCACTGCGACCAAACATTTTCGGAGAAATATTAAAAAAAAAAAGTGAACAATATAGAAAAACTAAAAGAATTGCCAGATATTTCCACTACCGGTTACTAGCAAATAGGCCAGTTTATTATTCTTTTTTATCTCGGGGTCTTGTTGGTAAACTGTTTTAAATCATATAAATTATTTCCTTGAATTTTGCTCGCTATTTGCCACTCATATTTAAGTTTTTAGCATAAAATATATTGGTTATCGATTTCTAAGTGTTGGTTTAATGGCAGCCTATCATCAAGTTAGGTTAAATAAAGTACTGTAATGATATTTATTTTTTAACTAACCTAACTAAACTTAACCTAATTAACCTAACTTAACGTAAACCTGACTTAACATAACCTCTTAACTTAAACCTAACTTAACCTAACCTATCATAACATACCCTAAACCGAACCCAAACTTATCTTAAACTAACCTTACCTAACATAACTTAAACCTAAGAACCTAACTTAACCTAAACCTAATCTAACCTAACTTAACCTATCCTAACATACCTAAACCTAACCCAAACTTAACCTAAACCTAACCTAACCCACACTTAAGCCAAACAAGACGATAAACGTCAAACTGAACGAGAAACAAGACTGTAACTTAGATCAGGTATAGTAAGTGCTTTGGGAAGTTTGTTTGTTTACCTAACCTGACAGAACCGAACCTAACCAACGAAGTTTGTTTGTCTACCTAACCTGATACAACCGAACCTAACCAACGAAGTTTGTTTGTTTACCTAACCTGATACAACCGAACCTAACCAACGAAGTTTGTTTGTTTATCTAACCTGATACAACTGAACCTAACCAACGAAGTTTGTTTGTTTACTTAACCTAATACAACCGAACCTAACCAACGAAGTTTGTTTGTTTACCTAACCTGACGCAACTGAACCTGACCAACGAAGTTTGTTTGTTTACCTAACCTGACACAACCGAACTTAACCAACGAAGTTTGTTTGTTTACCTAACCTGACACAACCGAACTTAACCAACGAAGTTTGTTTGTTTACCTAACCTGACACAACCGAACCTAACCAACGAAGCTTGTTTGTTTACCTAACCTGACACAACCGAACCTAACCAACGACCCCAAACTAGATGATATACGGTAGACTGCACATAACCAGAGAGTAGACGGTAAAGCATAAACTTAGATTTAGGTTAGGTAAAGTGATTTGGAATGTTGTTTTTTAACCTAAATTAGACATGGCCGAACCGAACCAAACCTAACCCACACCTAACCACACAACCAGAAACTAGACGATACACTTAAAAACATAACTACAAACTTGTCGATAGAGCGCAAACTTATGGTTAGGTGGTTATTTTGAATGTTTTTTTAAACTTAACTTAAACCTAACCGAATCTAACCAAACCTAACCCACACCAAACCAGAAACTAGACGCTAGACTTAAAAACATAACCAGAAACTTGATGCTAAAGGTTAAATTTAGGTTTAAGTTAAAGTGTTATGGAAACATTTTTTACCTAACCTAACTTAACTGAATCGAACCTAACCAAGACAACCCAAAACTAGACACCAGACCATAAACCTAACCAGAAACCAAACGGTAGACCACAAACTAGACAGTAAAGTGCAAACTTAGGTTAAAGTTAAGGAAAGTGACTAGTTTTTTTTTACCTAACCTCAACTAAACGTAACGAAACCTAACCTACCACAACTAGAAACAAGACAGCGACCCGTAAATATAACCGTAAACACAGGGTAGACCGTGAACTTAACCAGAAACTTGACGGTAGACCACACACTTAGCAGTACCAATTCATCTCTCACTTGTGACTTGCAGGAAAGAAGCAAGAGGCTTTCCACACAGTTGCGCTCTTGGTAAAGTTTTTTTTCAACCGATCTGCGCCCTTGAAGTTTTTACCACCAATCAGTGTTCTCGACGAGGGTATTACAGCCAATTTGCGCTATTGGTGAAGGGTTTACCACTGAACTGCGCGGTCTTGGTGAAGGGTTTACCACTGAACTGCGCGTTCTTGGTAAGCGTTCCACCACCAATTCGGCTTCTTAGGCAAGAATTTTACCACGGATTTGCGTCTAATTTGTACTCTTAGTTAAGGTTTTACCACATATCTGAGATCTTGACAAAGGTTTTACCATGATTGGATTTCATTTGTTAAAGTGGTTTCGACAAGTATTTTTTCAGCAATTGTGAAGGTCCGTGGTCAGTTCGATTCACTTGTATGTATTTCTATTCTTGATTTTGTTTGATTGGTGAACTTTGATTTCTAATCTGTCAAGTTCATTTTAATGACGAATCTAAGTTCATTTTGATCGAATCCGATCGCAAGAAGTTCGTTTATCGCAGAGCAGGCGGAAGGATTGCATCAAAAAGGGTGTAAAATTTGTGGAGGAAGTGTAATGGTCTGATCAGGTAAGGAATTGGGATGCTTTTGCGCTTCTAGGGTACAGGGAAAGCACGTGTGCAATAAGAATTGCTGCGGCAGTCTGCTTTCACTTATCTGTCAGCCTCCGAAACCCATCGTGCAATTTTCATGGAGGATAACGCCCCTGGCCCGCGACCAAGATGGTGAAGACCTTACTTAGCGACGAGCACATCACTGGTATGAACGGTCCTGCGCGGATTCTGCACCTGAATCCATTTGAGAATGTTTGCGAGACCCTCGAAGAGAGGTCTAAAGCGAGGAATCCGAAAACACTTCAAGAACTCTGAGAATTTCTTCAAGATGAATGGGGACAAGAAGACTGCGAAAGAGTATCAAAAACTTGTGCCATAAAAAATCCAAGGTTTCCAAAATTGACTTCTGATAACCTAATTGTATAAACCTAATGCTTCCTGTGGCAGATTTCATAACATCATCGAGAATAAAGACCTCCACACTAACTACTAATGACTCGTTCAGAGCATTTGGAAAGTTCATTTGTTCTAGTAAATTGCTCATCTGCTGATAACTTTCGCTTTGCTTATCCAAATTTGCATCACTTTAAACCATACACAGTTTATACCATTATTAGGTTATCAGAAGCTAATTTGGGAAACCTTGGATTTTCTCTGACAAGTTCTGGTAGATGTTGTAATAGAAATAGAGGCGTTCTGATCTTTTCTGACGATACTGTAATATAACTTTACCGAAATTAAAGACCATTCAATTTACTAAGCGCGTTCACAAATTTTAACATACTGTGAAAATCATAATTATCAATTAATATATAAATAGTATCTTTACAGTGCCTAAAGCGAAGCAAATAAGTTAAAGCATATAGTGATTTAATTCCCAATAGCAATTATCATTGAAGTAAATAACTCCATATCTTATGTGTTACTGTATTTAATTAATATGTTTAACTTGATTATTTACTGCAACCAAAGCAAAAAAATCAAATGGAATTTCTTTGCAAACTTCCAAAGGAAAGTCAACGAGTTTCAGATTTACTCGTTGCAGTCAATCTCCTCTTAGGTTTTGGAGACGAACCAAAACAAAGAGGTTCTACTGCAGACAGTTTAGTGCCTTAGTGACCACAACTCATCTTTTCTTGACCAAATAAATATCTATCTAAGCTTCATGAATAAAACCCATTAGGCTTTGAAGCAAAAACTGTCGAAGTCTCTCTTCTAGTGGGTCCAAATCAAACAAGGTCAACAGACCTAAGTCAAGTGTTCCTAATTATTCTGACTTATGACCTTTATAACTTTCAACAAGTGGGGCCAATCCGACCCATAGTTAATTTTCTTTTAATAATTCCCGGACTAATCTTGGGGGATCTTCGCAATTATATCGTTCGAAAGAAAATCTAAAACAACATAAGGGTTTCAAATTTCGTTAGAATCAGCCGAATAGTTACCATGTTATTGCCAAATAAACTCATTGAAAAGTAAAATGGTTACCATCCGACCGACGACCTACGGACCAACATAGTCACTTATAGACTCGCGTCTAAAATCTTTCTTTGAGAATCTGCGCCAACTACAAAGAGTTCATGATGAACTTATCCGAAATCATCAAACCCTGGGTAACCGCAATGGTGTCGTCATTCTAAAAAACAAATACCATATGTAGTCCGAGAGACCCTGAATAGTCTCTCATAGTTTGGGAGCTACTGCCTCATCTGCCAAGTCTCTCTCTCTCTCTCTCTCTTTCTCTCTCTCTCTCTCTCTCTTTCTCTCTCTCTCTCTCTCTCTCTCTCTCTCTCTCTCTCTATATATATATATATATATATATATATATATATATATATATATATATATATATACACACTCTCCTCACATATCACCGACCATCGGATTACCCCTTTTTTTTTAAACTATCAGATTCTATATGAAAGATAAATTTTTATTTGGCTTGGAAAATCTCTCTGAAATGGATGGAAACTCTTTTGTAGAATAAATTCTACTGTTTAAATTCCGTTTATATTTAGCCATTTAGATTAAAAAACGCACGAAGTTTCTCGGGGAATTGATATTATTTATACTACCGGTTATTAATTTATATCAATTTATTAATTGAATTGAATTCATTTTTCCAGAACAACCCAATAAAATCATTGCAACTGTCACCAATCATTTTATCTCAGATTTTGTTGCTCTACTAGTTTCTGAATAACTAAGCCAGTACTATGTACCAAGTAGGACAAATTCACTCAAAACTAGGACTGGTACTTCTCTATCAATTATGCCTTGACCCCCTCCCCTGCCCCTTAAACAACAAACTATGGGGTAAGGCTTCCACCTGTCCCTCTCATGCTTCCCAGATGTTCCCAGTACTGTGAACCAGACGCTGACGTGGGAGTCTCACGATGGCTTGAGACTTAAATCGCCCCAATGGCGATTTTAAAGACCATCTCGCTAATTATGGGTCGCCCACGTCCAGGTTGCGAGCGGCGCGGTGATGAAATTGCACAGGGTGTATTGTACTGGTTGGTTATGTTCTTTCCCTGTCGAGTGCAACAGTTGAGATGTGGGGTGGTTACTGGTCACGATCTGTTCAAATTGCCTTATTGGATTTGATATGAAATTAATCCAAGTTTTATTGATAGTACTAAAAGCATCTATTTGTGGTTGACTTAATTGTACACCCACTCCTTTAATCGGTAGTTTGGACGAAACTTACGACCGGATGATGAAATTTATATAATGATCAGACGGACAATTGGCGAGGAGGGTGCGAAAGGTCAGGTCCATAAGGGTAGGGAGGTGCACGAAAAGCGTTACGACTGTTTTGCCACCAACCGTAAGTTGCGTCGGGCACGTAGGGAGCTAGTCGCCCTTTGGATGCTAGCTCCCTACGTAGGAGAGATCACCCAACTGGATAAAAAATGCGCATTGAGATCTGAATGGCAATCACTGGTGAGCCCAAAGGACCAGGGAGGTGGGGGGCTCATATTATATGTTTTTACCCCAACCGACAGAACCCATCGTGAACCCATCCGTCCCGCTTCAGGGTCATGTGGATATGAGCCCCCCCGCCCCCAATAGGGGCCACTAGTACTCCATCAGAATGGTTTCGGAACTGATGAGAGAGTAAATATGCTGCTTTGTGAAGAACATAAGAAAAGAAGGAGACTGCAAAAGACCATTATGCGCCCAATGGGCAGCGAATTGGTGACGCCGCCGAAAGCCACCTCGACGAAGGTGGCGAGAGCTCCGCGTCCTTGATTGCGGTCACATCAATTTGCCATTTCCCTCGCGAAGGAAGCAGGGCCTTTACCCCCAATCTACGGCTTTGATAAAGATTTTACCATTGATCTGCGCTCTGGATGTGGGGTTTACCACCGATATACACTCTCGATATCGTTTTACCACCTACCTGCGCTCTTGATGCGGTTTCACCACCGAATTGTGCTTGTAGTAGAAGTTTTGCCACAGAGTTGTGTTCTTAACAAGGGCTTTACAAATCATCTGCGCTCTCGATAAGGTTTGTGCTATTTTTCAAGGATTTCACCCCCGAGATGCGCTCTTGCTGACAGTTTTACCACCGATCTACACTATTAAGGTTTTGCTACAGATAAGGGTTTACCATTGACTTGGGCTATTTACCAGGATTTATACCACCTATTTGGCTTTTATTAGAGTTTTTGCCACCAATTTGCGCTATTCATCAAGATTTTACCAGAGATGTTGCGCTTTTGATCGTGGTTTTACCACCTACTTTGCGGTCTTGTATATGGATTATCACCGATTTTGCGTTATTGGTTAGGGTTTACCACCGATATGCGCTCTTGTAAGGATTTATTATCGACATGCGATCTTATCCAGGAATTTACTACAGATTTTCGCCATCGATTTGTGCTCTTGAAATTACTATATGTTTTTCGATATAGATAGGGGTTTTACCACCGATTTGCGATCGTGGTAAGGGGTTTACCAGTGATCGCGCTCTTGGAACGAATTTTACCTCGATCTGCGTTCTTGACAAGGGTTATACAAGGAGTTTCAGGTAAATTGATACGATGGACAAAATCTGCGTTCACGACTTTCTTCAGGCGAGACCTGAACTGATGACATTACCTCCACAATGGTGTCCCGCCTTGTTGACAGCCTTCTCGCCAACACCCCACCCAAAATAATCTAGGGAGCTGCAGTCCCCAAGTCTGGGGACGTTGCTGAACAACTACGCCTGTGTCTTTCTTCTCTTGTGTACGGGAACAGAGTCGTACTGGAATGCGAGGGTCCTCACTGCGGCTACTAGGTCCATCCAAGGCTTACTTACAGTCTCTAGTACCTCAATGTAAGCGTCCACATTGACCTTGGAGCTTCAGTGGAAGATGTGGGGAGACATAACTTGGCCCTCGCGGTTGACTACCTCCAGATCCATCAAAAGAAGAGGAGATTTTTGTGCATCACAATCAACTTCACGCTTTTCCCAGCGCGGACGGCTGTGAGTATGGCGTACCGTGGGCCGATTTCAGAAGAAACGGCATTTTGTTATCCGCATGAAAGCTAAACTCTCGCTGAGCGTGTCCAAGGTTAAGTAACCTACATTGGTACGGTCATTAACCCTTAGGTACACTTTCAATTTTGTATCGATTTACTTGAAACGTACTGCCCTATGGATATGCGTTTCTGAAAAGGGTTTTACCATCGATCTGCACTCTTGGGAAGGGATTTACCATCGATTTGCGCTTTCAACACCGAAATTCGTTATTGGTGAGGGGTTTACCACAAATATAGTCACATTTTATCCGTTTTATTTCTCAGCGAGAAACTACTGCTTAATGTCGGTTCCGAACCATGTGAAGCCGACCCAAATCTAACTCCATCTAGCGACTAACCAAACCCGATTTGGCTTAACTTAATGTCGGTTCCGAACCATGTGAAGCCGACCCAAATCTAACTCCATCTAGCGACTAACCATACCCGATTTGGCTTAACTTAAATAAGAGCAGAAGTGGTGATTTCCTATGGCTAAAATGTAGCCCTAGGAAAGAAGGGAAATTGAAATGACCAAAGAGGTCATTTTTGCATCGGAAAAAAATGGGACAAGAGACAGAGAAATGAAGAAATATTGCAGATAAATAGAATATTAATAAACATCAATAAAAAAACAGGGTGGTGACGACAAGAAATCTTATACTGCAAACGACGTCCGCCCTTAAAACTGGCGCGACTTCCTCGTTTGGTGTCAGTTGGTTATAGAAACTTTGGTTCTTTACTTAAGTAGAAAATGTTTTTTAAAATATCTTCTAATTGAGTCATATTTGAACTTTATTGGTAATTATGCAGAGCAGTTAACGATCTTCTAATTGGTCTTTAAGTCGTTGGTATTTTGAGGCAGAAAATTAGAATAAAGCAAATGAGAGAAGGGGCACGAATAAGTCTTTGTTTGTGGTTGCTTAAATTATTGCACGAATGTCTTTGTTTGTGTTTGCTTGTATTATTGCACGAATGTTTTTGTTTGTGGTTGCTCAAAAAAGACTTTGTTGTTTAAGGAATGTCTTTGTTTGTGGTTGCTCAAATAAGACTGTTGTTGCACGAATTTATGTGTTTGTGGTTGCTCTAATACGTCTTCGTTCTTGGTTACACGAATACATCTTCATTTCTGGTTGCTCGAATAAGTCCTTATTCGTATTTGCCCGAATGACTTTTTCATTGCACGAATAAATCTTCGTTTGTTGTTACAAGAAGAAGATAGTTTGTGAGTTTAGAAATACGTGTTTGTTTCTGTTTGCCCGATTGAGCCTTCATTTATAGTTGTACGAAAAAGTATTATTTTATGTTTGCACGAATACGTTTTAGTTTTTAGTTGCACGAATGAATTTTAGTATGTAGTTGCAGGCGTATTCGTTTGTGGTTGCGCGCATGTCTTCATTTGTGATTGCACGAAGAAATTATTGTTTGTGGTTGCATGGAAAATCTGCTTTGCAATTGCACGAATAAGCTATTATTGTGATTTCACGAATAACGGCATCATCTGCGATTAGACGAATACGGCATTTGGGATTCTAAGTAAACGGCATCGTTTGTAATTGAATGGACAAGTCATCTTTCGTGATTACACGAATAATGTTTTATTCGTGTGTGCACGAATAAGATATCATTCGTGATTGATTGATTAAGTCTCCATTTGTATGAAGGATTTATTATTCGTACTTGCATGAATAAGTCTTCGTTTAGGATTCTACGAAGTAAACATCCGTTATTGAACGAATAAATGACGACTCGCGAATAAGTCATCATTTATAATATCAGGAATAAGACCTTTTATTCTTTATGTTTTACGAATAAGTTATCATTTGTGAGTGCACGAATGCGCCATCATTGGGGATTGGAAGAATAAGTCAATATCTGTGATTGGATGAAAATGACATCATTTGTGATTGCACGAATAAGTAATGATTTCGGCTTTCGCAAATAAGTCATCATTAGTGTGTCCCACGACCACGGCGTTTGTACGCGCGCACATGAACGACTCGTTATTTGTGGTCGCACGAATAGGTAATCATTTGAGGTCACACGGGTAAGTCAGCATTGGTGAGTGGACGAATACGTCACTATTCCAGGTCCCACGAATAATTCATCTTTTGTGGTCAAAATTCATCACCGTTTGCGGTTTTACTAATAAACCACCATTTCTGGTTGCACGAATAAGTTTTCATTTGTGGTTGCACAAATAAGACATCATTTGTGGTCGCACGAGTAAGTTAGCATTGGAGAGTGGACGAATATATCACTCTTCATGGTCCCACGAGTAATTCATCGTTTTGGAGTCCCACGAATAAGTCCTCATTCGTGGTCGAAATAATGTCATCCTTTTTGGTTGAATGAATAAATTATCTTTTGTGACTGCACGAATAAGTTACCCTTCCTTCTTGCACAAATAAGTAACCTTTCATGATTTCATAAATAAGTCACCGTTCGTGATTGTACGAATGAGTCACTATTCATAATTGCGCAAATAACACCATTTTTATTGCACGGATGAGTATCGAATCGGGGTGATACGAACAACTCCCCGTTAAATGTACGAACAAATCTCTTTTTGTGATAAGTGGCCCAGTTCCAGTTTGCATCGTGCGTGAAGAGGCTACTCGATGGACGACACTTCCATTGCGTGGTTTCACGCAAGCCATTCTAAAGTGCCCAATAACATAATATAACGTCTGTTGGGTTTTCATGACGTACATAGATGCCTCGAACCCATTTGAACAGGCTTGGAATCCTCTAGCAATTTTCTCTTGGGAGTATAAAGGAGCATTTGTTTCCTAACTAGTGTTCTAAATTTGGTCGATAATAATAATCACAACATTAATAGAATTAATTTAAAGGGCATTTAATATCAAGGGAATAAGGAATTAGAAAATGAAAATGAAAATAAAAAAGATAATAATTTAAAATGCAAATAAGAAAAGGTAAATCAGAATAGAGTAAAAATTTATTAATGAATATTGTAAATAATCATGTAAATGACACGTAAATAATAATGCAAAAACATGTAAATATTGTAAATAATCCTGTAAATAACAATAGAGGTAATATGTGAGCGTTGCTATAAGTCACCTTATAAATGGAAGGAAACGGCCTAACCTCGCGCATTCATGCAATCACCTTCGTGTTTTACGACGCGCAGCTTTCGTCTCGCGGTCTCAGTTATATTATTCCTCCCCCAACACAAAAAAACCTACCTCAACCTTCCCACAAAGTAGGATCGGCGAGCATCAATGCTAGTAAAAATACCCTACACTTCCCAATCCCTGAAAATCCTAATTGCTAAATTTTTATCATTTCTTTTTAATAATTTTGTAATCATTTAAAAAGATACATATTTAAAAAAATATTTGTAAAATAATTTTTATATTTTTCATTAATTTTGTACAGATTTTTATATATACCCCCCCCCCCCAATTATAATTTTTAAAATAATTTTTAAATCTTTTTTGTACTAATTTTGGCTCCCATTTTGGCGCATGTAGAATAAATAAGTAAGCCATGTTGGCTCTATCGATTAATTCCACCTCGAAATGTAGAAACAGATTTTAGATTTGAGGTGGGAACGTGACTTGGACGCGATGGATTGTATTTGGGAAGATTACGTCGCTTTTCCTTCGACACGACTGACTTTTTTTACCTTCCCTTAACTTCCTCCGAAACTTCCGCCCCCAAATGGCGAATTTTATTTACATTTCAATGAGATATATCGACACTTTTAGGGGGCTGGGGGGAGGGGCACTCCGAAACTAAACCCCAGGCCCCGACCTCAGCTGCCAGAACGAGTTTGTCATAGTGTCAATGGTGAGGGCTTAGGATCTCCATTGGGGATTTCGGTGCGTAGTTTAGAGTACTCGAATATATTTTTTTTAGGACCATGGTTCTCCGTGGTCAAAATGTCGGGGGGGGGAGGATAGATTTAAATAACATTTTTTTATTATTCTAATATATTATTCGATTCTTTTTATTATTTAAATACATTATTCGTTTATTTTTTATAATATATTATTAGATTTTTTTATTATTCTAATCAATTATTCATGTTTTATTTTCTATTACATTATTCTTTTCTTTTTACTCTTCTAATATATTATTTGTTTATTTTTATTATTATAATATATTATTCATTTGTTTTTATTTTCATATTACATTATCCCTTTATTTTTATTGTTCTAATTTATTATGCTTTTCTTTTTATTGTTCTAATAGAATATTTGCTTCTTTTTATTATTCTAATATAGTATTGATTTGTTTTATTTTCATATCACATTATTTTTTTGTTCCAATAGATTATTCTTTTTTATTGTTCTAATATATTATTTGTTTCTTTTTATTATTCTAATATATTATTGATTTGTTTTTATTTTAATATTACATTATTCCTTTCTTTTTATTGTTCTAATATATTATTCTTTTTTTTTATTGTTCTAATATAATATTCGTTTCTTTTTATTGTTCTAATATATTATTTGCCTCTTTTTATTGTTCTAATATATTATTTGCCTCTTTTTATTATTCTAATATATTATTCATATGTATGTCTTCTTATAATATTTGGTGATTTCTGATCTGATTTATTTTATTTTTCGAGCGGAAAGCAACAGTGCCATTTTACCTCAGAAGATCTTTTTTTAAATGAACTTTGGGGAGGCAAAAATTTGAAAATGTTAAATATAGTTCATATACAGAATTTGGTTGATAGTGACCTGGACGACACCACTTTCCTAACTTACCTCCTTTCAAGAACAAAGGCAGATTTCTTGATGTACACTTAAGAAAAGCACAAAATATGTACGAGTATCGTTTGATTTGAACGAACCGCATGAAACTGGCCCAATGAATGGTTGGCTCCTCCAAAATTGCCTGGATACTAAGATTACCACTATTTGGTAACTCTGGTACAAACGCCAAGATACTAAGCTTACTCTAGCGCGAGGTGGCAACTCCATTACCATAAGTACTGCCTACCAAGGTGTCTCTGGCTCTATGCGGCAACTCTAATGCCTGTGCTAGGATATTGTTTAACCTAGTGTTATATCGTAAGGGATATAAATTTGTTACTAGGTTACTTTAGGATATGTGGCTAGTCTCAATAATATGACTGGTTGGTTCCGCTACAAGTGAAGGGATTAACGCTATTTACAACTGTGATCTAAATTGTTGGTTCTACTACAAGTGCTACGATACTAAGGTTCCGCTACAAGTACTAGGATAGTAATGTTACTCTAGTATGATGCGGTAACTATGAAATTATATAATGGTTTAGCTACAAGTGCTAGGATACTATCGTTAATTTTGCGCATGGTAACTTACAATGATGTGAATTCTTAGTTTCGGCCCCACAGCACTAAGTTTAGAAGGTTACTCTAGCGCTATTTGGCAAATATGATGAGAACTTTGCTTCCACTACAAGTGCTACGATACTATACTCACTCTAGCTCTATGTACCAATTTTGATGCAAATGCTAAGATGCAAAGTTTATCGCTATGTGATAACCATAATATAAATCGTTAATAGTACTCAAAGTGCAGCATAACTATGTTACTATGGTGTTGCAACTCTACTACAAGTGCTAAGACACGAAAATTATCGCTATATCTTAACAGTTATATGAAGTGTTAGTTCGCACACTGGTACTAGAATACTATTAATATTTTGTGATGAAACGACTTTTCTACTCACTCGGCACAGTCAATCGTCACAATGTGCGTATTGGGGGAACAGAACACCCACATGAAACAGTTGAGCAAGAAACAAATTCCCCCAAGGTGAATCTCTTCTGTGCTGTGTCTCGGGACAAGATTTATGATCCCTTTTTCTTTGACGGAGACACCGTTACAGGACAAGCTAATCTCAATATGCTCAAAAACTGGCTCTTCACTTTAATGCAATTTGATTCGCATGACTTCATTTTTCAACAAGATGGAGCACCGCCCCATTGGCACCTGATGGTTCGAGCTTTTTTTAAAGTGCCCCAGTGATGAATTGTTCGGAAGGGGGCCCAAGACATTGCTCTTTATGCTTGGCCTGCGAGATCCCCAGACCTCACCTTGTGTGATTTTATTCTTGTGGGGATATGTAAAAGATCGCGTTTATGTTCCACCGCTTCCCACTAACCTGATGACCTTAAACATCGAATAACAACAGCGATCAACTCAGTGGATCGTGATATGCTGATACGCGTGCGGGAGGAATTCTCTTATCGCATTGATGTTGCCCGTGTTGCAGGTGGTGGTCACATTGAACACTTGTAAGACAGGAAATAAAAGTTGATTGTGGGTAGAATACTTGTGACTTTGCTGGAGTTTTCTATTGCTTTTTCTTAATAAAATATTGCGTAATGAAATCGGTCCATTCTTTTTGAATAACCCTATATATATATATATGCTTAACAAATTTGTGAATGAGATGCGCTCGTTGCTTTATTTTGAGATTCCTCCGAGGCGAATGAGTACTCTGCGCCATACACAAATTCAATTATGCCATCTTTTTAAAGGTCATTTCTTAAGATACCGATGGATAATAGTGTATCGGAATATTAGTTAATCAATGGGTATGTTTATTCAATACATAATTATTTTATATCTATTTGTCATTAAATCAATACGGCAGAGAAATGAAAAGTAATCATACCACATTAACGTCACAAAAACAATACTTGGATACCTTTGGGTAATAAAAAATGTTTTCATTTCAAATATTTTACGTTAATATGGGAAGCTTATATTGGTATTATTTCAGTAGTTATATTATTTTTTCTGAGTTTATTACTTAAATAGTTAGTTTAGTGTAGATGATGTGCGTTGAGGAGGGTATAATTTGGTTCCAGATAGTTGGTCGCATTGGTATGCTATGAGTGTTGGGATTTGAGGTGGCTAATGGTTGCCAGGTTATTGGGGGGCAGGTTTACTACGAATATCATATCGTGGGGGGATGGTATTGGTCTTGATGGATTATATATTTTTTAACACATTAACGACGTCAGCAACGACCAGTTTCTCCACAGAGGGGTCGACCCACATCAACGCTTTCGAAACTATGCTTACCCTGCCACCCCTTTTATACTCGATTAAGTGCAAGGGCAGTCATTATTTTGCTCACAGTGAAAGCCTTTCATAATGTTGGGATGCTCTGTGTATTAACATTTCCCCCATTGAAGGTTCATCCCTGGGGAGAAGGCCCTGAGTTCAACCCTTCTTACTCCCCTCCCTCCCCCAGACACATCTATCATCCACTTCCTCCTCAAGCAAGCCGTTGATTAGCTTTCAATCAGACAAAGCCGAGATCATTTTTGGATTGAGATCTAATAAAAATGAAGAAAGAAAAAATGAGACAATTGCTAATTTTTATGTGACCCACAATGAAGATAAAAATAAATATATAACTAATATCTGAAATATGAAAACCATAGGTAAATAAAATCAATAATTATAGTACGAATATCCCATAGAGCCAACTTATTTGTTCGAGTACAACTACAGTGGTTGTAAACTAGCATCATATTTATTTGCTACATCAAATGAACCTTATTTTTGGCAAAATGCAGAACTTTTTCACATTTTAGGGATTAGTAACCCTCCCCTAGAAGTTCTGAGGGGGAAGGGGGTTACTTGTCTTAAAGGAGTTCACTATGACTTCAGAATAGTAAATGATGAATTAGTTCAGAACTCAAGAAGAGGAACTCTATTATATTTAGTTATTTTCAATAGCACTCATCCAAAATGCAAAATTAATAATACAGGAAGATAAACCATTAAAATTTGGGGGGGACACATCATTTACCTATGACAAGCAACCCATTTCAAGCCCCGAACCTGCGTCCAATATTTTGGACGCAAAAATAAAATACAAAGTATAACAAAAAATCTATACCAAAGTTCAATAGAAAACAAATTTATAGGTTCATAAAGCCCTATTGCAATGAACCGAGACAGTGGGTGACTAAAAAATAACACATATATTCTTGATAAACAAACCTCGAGTGGAAATTGATTTTCCGCAGTGAAGCCTTCGTGCAATATAGTATTTTTTATAACTTAAGGTCTATTAGAGATAACTAACTTGTAACTTTGAAAGGGAGGCTAATTAACTTTAAGCCGAAATAAAAAATTGATCGATCAATTGAAAATACTTTTTTAATTATGTTTTTCTGCTGTCCAATATTTTAAGGTCCACTAATGGGTTAAAACAAGATTAAAACACGCTGAAAAAGTTTTGAAAATGTTTGAAACCAGTTTAAAACTCGTTTGAAAAACGTATAAGGCAAGTTTAATAACACAAAAAGGACTTGTAGAATTCACCTTCACCATTTCATAAGGCAGCATAGCAGGTACCAACAAATTCCGACGGTTGCTTAGTGTCTATAAAGAAAAGAGAAAACTCGCGGGAAAAGGCTATGGTTGAGGAATGAAGTTCATCGATCAAAAAGTCTTTCATGGGTCGCAAACACGTCTCGACTGGTTTAATACTTGTCCAAGGCCCTGTCAAGAAACGTTATAGGAGGCTTATCTCCCTTCCCTTCCGTCAAAAGGAAAATCCATGATTTACCCCCCGCCCACTCCTTTCGCTCCTACTAAAGGTGTTTTAAGTTAATATATCAAGATTTAGGCTAGAGTATATTAATAATACTATTTTACTTACAAAACATACCTATTCCCAGTGCTCTTTTGTTTTTCCCGCCTTTTTCTACCAACACTAACACCCTTTAGCCCCCATTATTCCCCCACTCAGCAATCAGTTACTCTGGGGTCTCCCAAGGGAATTTTTAGAGCCCTACTTTCTGTGCGTGACCAGATTGACAGACCGGAGATTCGTTAATCTATAACACGCCCGTAATGACTCTGAAAGGGTGTATTAAAGATCGGTATTAAACGAAGGCCACGAATTGGGCTGGATAAGTACTTAAAAATGTACATAGTGTAGTCATAAATTTCTTGTTAACTTAAATTTGGAGGCTTGCGGCGATTATTAAAGGCTCAGTTTGCTGGAATAATAAGTCTATGAAGCGATAACTCTAGGATTGAAACCTTAAGTTTGTTTATTTTTTATTTAATGTTTCTTTCCTCTTCTTAAGGAAGAATTGCACTTGTTGGTTTTCGCTCTTTTAGTTTTAAGTAAAATTTCTATTATTACTATTATTTAAAAGTATGATGCCATAACCAACAAGTGAATCTTCATTACGATTTTTTTGAATAGAGGTTTGTAGAGAGTGTTGAGTATAAAAGAACAACCTCTGACCCCCCCCTTCCTTCCCCCATCACACACACTTTATCAGAAACCACGGGCTATGGTATCCCACCATGGAAAACGTCACTGGGTGTTCGAACATTCACAAATTTTCGACTCCTGAGCGCATTGGGGAAATATTCTCCAATCCTGCGAACTCGTCCCAAGCCTCCCCCCATCCTCCCGGTGACAAGGCGTGAAAGAGCCGCTCTCTCTCGCCCCTTGCTGCTAAATGATGAATAAACTCCACCTCCGGATTAAGATGTCTGGAGTTTGTGATTCCTTTCCCCAAACTCCCCCGCTCCCCTCAGAATCGGGCATACAAATACTCGGGTTGTTCTGTAGTTCGAGGAGTCCAGCCCGCACCTCAAGGCCATCCGCATCGTCTCAATTTCTAAGTAAGTCCCGTGAGCGTTTATCAGATAGCAAGACTTTCTCCTCCGTGATTCTACCCCAGTTAATTGGTAGCTTCTGTGAACGGCAAGCCTTTGAATTTGCGCAACAGTTTCCCTTTATTTAATCGAACCGAAGAAAATCCCCATCGATTACCTTTGAGAAAAAGAAGTTTCCTCTTCCAATGGAATTACAAATACTCGTAATCCCACATTTCCCGTCAAACGACATCTTTGAAAATTTGCTATCTTCATCGGAAGGTTTGCTCGGACCGTGCCCCAACTGCCTCATTCCGACCGTGTCCCACTTACCTCATCGGATCGTGCCCCACTTGGTTCATCGGATCGTTCCCCACTCGCCTCATCGCAAGAAGGACTTTCTTCGAAGTGACCGACCCGTAAGCCTGAAACCCCCTCCATTATTAGTATTGTCAAGTTTCCCCTTTGATCTGAGCCTAGTAACTTTAATCAATTAATTCCATTTGAGAATCCCTCTTCATAACAATTATCAAGAGACTATTTTAATTTAAATAATTCCCTTTTGCCTATTATTATTCTTATTTTAATTTTTGTAAATAAGATTATATTTTGTTGTTTCATCTTTAACTAACCTTGAACGATACTTTCGGCCTATTAGAGTAAATCTCGCCAACCATTTATGCATTCTGTCTGATTATTAAGGATTTGAAACCCAACGCCTTGCGAACAATCCTTCAACGGTTCGCGTTGCAGTAGGTGATTATGTCATTCCCACATAATATAGGAATAGTGTATGGTATAGAGTGTTGTAGCACGACATTGAGTTTAGAAAAGTGATAATGTGTTTTGTTGCTTCCTGAGACTATTAATGATGGAAAGTGGAAAGAGTACAAAAGTAGAGGTAGCTTGTACTATACAGTACCGGGAGCGCTTGTTTACCTGTTCGTTTTTCGACTGCTACTGGCTCTCTAAATTTTGTTTGCCTGCCACCAAGAGTACAATCGATTTTTAAAAGACTTGTTTACTTGCTTGTTCACCCTACGCTTCTCGACTACTAGTGAACCTCCAAATATTTTTTAGATATTACTAAGAGTTCTATTGATGCTCTACAAACTTGTTTCCCTGCTTGTTTTCCAACTAATACTGAGCCTCTCAATCTTGTTTGCATGCTACCCAAGAGGCTCTCGATTCTCGTAATACTTGTTTACCCGTTTGTTTTTTAACTAATAATGAGCCTCTCAATCTTGTTTACATGCTGCCCAAAGTAAACTTGTTTCTTTAAAGAAATGTTTACCTGCTGATCTCGACTAATACTGAGTTTCTAAAAGTTGTTTACGTGTTGCGATAGTACTATCGCATTTCTGAATACTTTTTACTTCCCCTTTTCTCGACTACGACTTAGCCCCTAAATATTGTTTGTCTCCATGCGAGCCACAGTACTTTCAATACTTAAACCTGTTTACTTGTTTGTTTCTTAGCTACAACTTAGCCTTTAAATTTTTTTTTTACATACTACATAAAGATTACTCAGCTTCTAAACTTTGTTTACAATTTTCCAAAAGTACTATCGATTCTCTGAAGACTTGTTTACCTTTTTTTTCTCAACTATGATTAAGCCTTGACATCGTGTTTACATTCTACCAGCCGTAATGTCAATTATATGAAGAATTGTTTACCTGCTTGTTTCTCGCACCCCTAGAAAATCACCTAGTAGTTCTCGCCCTTCTGTCCTCACTGTCATAGAATATTAATTTAATTAATATCAATAACATATTCGTTGTTGTTTTAATTTTTGTTTCTATTTTACAAATACCATCAGCTGTTACAAGACAATATATGACGATAAATAAAATGGCTGCCTATTTCAAGAAACCGACTCTAGTTGTAAGTTCCTTTTCTTCATCAGAAACAGACCTCCTATTGCCCCTACTGAGATGGGACTCAGACAGTGTTATAGACCCACGAGGTGCAGACCCCACGTTAAATTGTAGGTGCCATCTGAGATAGACATACGGTATTGTAAGAAACCCCGGAATCACATTCAAGAATCAAAAGCCAGACGCAAATTCTCGAAGCAAATTTGGCTTGAAATTCCAGAAGCAAACTCAGGAACTAAAATCCTCAAGCTAAATCCCTTTTAGTAAACTCTGCAGGCAAATTGAAAAGACAAGCTCCGATGTAAATTGCTGAAGCAAATTCAAGAAACCTAATTGCAGGAACAAACTGTGAAGCAAACTGGGGAAATAAATTCTGGTTGAAAATTATAGAAACAAAACACCTGTAATCAAATTCCAGACATCATCTCCGGATGCAATTTCCAGAAGCAAACTCTAAAGCAAAATAACAGAAACCAACTCACAAGCAACCTCTGTATGCAAATTCTAAGAGCAAACTGCGAAGCAAGCCCCCAGAGACAATTTTCCAACGCAAACTCAGAAGCTAAATCCGGAGGCAATTACAAAAGCAAATTTCGGAAGCCAATTATTCCCCACAGGAGCAGAGACACGTAAAAGTATCGACTTGTTAGTCAGACTTGGGATAAAGCACGCATACTCAGAAGATATTTTTCGCCGATAAAGGAGCCAGCCTATAAAAGTGAATTTTTATTCATTTTTCCATACGGGGATTTCAAGCAAGAGTTTAATAGAGCCATGATTATTCGACATATGTCGAACTAAACTCCCCCCGCACCCCGCATCCCGCTCACTGGGGTAAGGGAGTTAAAGTGAACTGAACTGCCAGTCATCTAGCCTCGTGAAAACTATGCCATTCTCTATGATAGGCATAAATGGGGGTGCCAAGGAAAGCAGGTTTGAGGATTAGCCCACTGTGGAACTTGGGGTCAGAAGCATCCGGTCCTTCGTGAGATCGGACTGCAACCAGAAATCTCCCCGCAGATCCAAACGCACAAGAGCGTGATCTGCAAGAGATTAGACCCCTGGATTGGAGAGCATTCTAAGGAGGAAATCAAAGAAGAAATCATGAAAAACCAACAATGGGCGAAAGTCACGGAGATTGTCAAATTCAAGAACAAAAGAGACAACTTGGACTATTTTCACGTTTTCAAGATTATCTTTGGAGACACAGCCATGGCCAAGAAAGTGAAGTAGTCTGGGCTCCTGCTTTTTAACGCCAATATCAGCGGGAAGCAGATAGAGAAGGAGGAATTTCACCCTTTCCAATTTTGCTTCCGCTGCTATAAAATGGAGGCACACACTACACAAGAATGTCGAGCGCCCCAAGAGATATGCTAAAAGTGCAGCCTACCTGGACAGCACTGGAAGAACTGCCAGAGCCCTCGCGAGATGTGCGCAAACTGCGGGCAAGGCCACCGCTCCATGGCAATGGCCTGCCCCATGAAAAAGGAATTGATCAGGAGAAAACAACAACAAAGTAAAGAAGAGGAAAGCAGAAAAGCGAATACAACTTAGGCTGAGGTCGCAAAGGCAGCTTACTGAGAGAAAGAGAGTAAGAAAACCTACCTCAAAATCCAGAACGAGGAGTCTAGTCTATGCACACGTCATAAATCTGACAGCTAGGGTCATTTGTAAGGGAGCTAAACCGGATGTTCGCCAAGAACAGCATGAACCAGATGTGGTTCCCTGACGATCCTCCGTCAGGACATATCCTACAACTACAAATGGTCCCAAACTATATGTCAGAACAGACACAAGAAGAGAAAAAGCAGGAGGAAAAACCGAAAGAACAGCGCAAAAGACCAGATCCGAGAATAGAGGCAAGAAATGAAAGGGAGGCTGCGGCCAAATTGGCAAACACCCCCAACCAGAGAATAAGACTCCGAAGAAGAAGAAGGAAGAAACGGAATCATCGGATTCCACAGACCCCTCGGACTCTTCGGACTCAGAGATCATGCCCAAAGATGGACAACGGGAGAAAAGAAAGCGGGAGGCCATAAGACCTCTAGATGCCGATAAGATTAACTTCTCTATATACGCATCAGAGCAGTTCCCTTTCCAAAAGACATGGATGCCAACAAAATATTAATCGGCATCAAAAAGAAATTCTATAAGTGGAGTTCAATGCACAGTGCGAAGAAGAAATAGTCGAGGAGGCCCTCTTCAATCATAAGGTTAAACTCTGCAGAGATACATTTGAAGAGCTTACCTCAGCAGAGTTCACGAAGAATAGGAACAGGAAAAAGCATTCCATCACCAGGAAACACTAGAAGCCAGAGAGAAAAATGGAGAACGCGAACAACAGATTGAAAATAGTGACGTTCAACGTAAATGGACGGGAGGGAAAAGCAACCGCGTATGGGAACATATTCCGTATCAGTATCGACAGAACAACTTGTCACATAAAGATACCGGGCTACAGAGTTTTCACAAAGAATCATTCTCACGAGAGGTTTGACGTTGCTGCCGTTGCAATCAAAAGGGATCTCTTGTTCAGGATCCTTCCAAAGCTGGACGAGTCATTCGTGGCGATACAACTGCCCAAATTAGTTGGCAACGTCGTGATAGCGGCGGCATATCAACATCCTCGAAGAGCGTACCTGCCCCTCAACAGCTTCTACACCTTGTTCGGCCACTGCAGAATGGCATTCCTTCGTGGTGACCTCAACGCCAGATGCCGAACGGCTGGCTATGGTAACACGAACAAAAGAGGCCAGAACTTGAAAATGATTATGCGACGGAAGAACACCCAGAGGATAGGAGCTGATTTTTTTACCTATATCACCTCTCAGGCAGCAACAAATTTGATATAATCATGACAAGTGACTGCTTCCCATTCAACTACCATAGGGAGCCAGGCCCAACAGTCCCCAGCGACCTTCCTTTTCCTTCCCTATATCACTTCTAAGGCAGCAACAAAGCCTGATATAATCATGACAAGTGACTGCTTCCCATTCAACTACCATAGTGAGCCAGGCCCAACAGTTCCCAGCGACCTTACTTTTCCTTCCCGTTCCTTTTCTTCTTGAACTCTGCTGAGGTAAGCTCTTCAAATGTATCTCTGCAGAGTTTAACCTTATGATTGAAGAGGGCCTCCTCGACTATTTCTTCTTCGCACTGTGCATTGAACTCCACTTATAGAATTTCTTTTTGATGCCGATTAATATTTTGTTGGCATCCATGTCTTTTGGAAAGGGAACTGCTCTGATGCGTATATAGAGAAGTTAATCTTATCGGCATCTAGAGGTCTTATGGCCTGCCGCTTTCTTTTCTCCCGTTGTCCATCTTTGGGCATGATCTCTGAGTCCGAAGAGTCCGAGGTGTCTGTGGAATCCGATGATTCCGTTTCTTCCTTCTTCTTCTTCTTCGGAGTCTTATTCTTTGGTTGGGGGTGTTTGGCAATTTGGCCGCAGCCTCCCTTTCCTTTCTTGCCTCTATTCTCGGATCTGGTCTCACTCGAATCCATCCAGCTTCCGGTCCCTGTACGCAAAAGCTACGCTTCGGCCAACTGGGAACGCTACAGAGAGATCCTTGGCGGATTCAAACCAGCTAACCTAAGCGGAGCAGCACTAGAGGAGATCGACGGGGAGCTGGGGAGGATAACAGCCTCCATCACCGACCCTGACCGCAAGTGTGTCCCTATGGCAAGTTACAAAACTCCTCCACAACCCAGAGGGACCGAGAAGATGAAAGAGATCGCTAGGGAGCACAGGGATGTGTACGAAGAAATCAGAAGAACAAGTACGAATCGGGAACGAAGCTTGCTGCTACGACATCTGCGTGATGAGCTAAAGTTGGCTATTAACCAACAACAGGCTGAAATCTGGGACAGCCTAATACCCAGGGTATACAGCGAGGTGACTCCTGCTAAATTCTGGCGACTAGTAAGGAAATTAAAAGGCTTACTAAGTAGAGAAAAGAACCTCATTAAGGGGGGGATGGCTACTTGGAGGATCCGGCGGTCCTGGAGGAAAGGTTCCGTACGTTCTGGAAGGAAAGCTTCTGAATAACACTTGAGGACGATGCGGAATTCGACCAGAAATCGAAAACCAACTAATTGAAGATCTTATTCAGATTATACATCGAACACACCCACGAGCCTACGTCAGTGAAGGGGGGAGTGATGGCGGACCACGGCCGACCAATTGCAATTAAAGAGGTCATGGCTGTCGTGAAAACCTTTAAACAAAAGGCACCAGGCTGGACGGGCATCATTAAAAACAACTTGATACATGCCCCTCCAGCAGACATTCAGGGAATAACTAACACCTACAACGCTTCGCTGAATACGCGCTACTTCCCAGATGGTTTTAAAATGGCCAAAATCATTTTGATCCCGAAAGGGAAGAGGCACCCCGATCAACTGGTGGATTACAGGCCAATATCCCTCCTTGAGTTTGTATCCAAAATCTACGAGAACTTCTATCTAACAGGCTACAAGACCAGATAACCAAGCTGGAAGCTCACAACCCCCAGCAACACAGGTTCTGCAAGAGAAGGAGGACTGATACAGCCTTCACCCTTCTCACCAAAAAGCTCACCCACTATAAAGCTGAGGGAAAATACGTAGACGTGATGATGCGAGATGTTCAAAAGGCCTTCAAAAAAGTTTGGCTGAGAGGTCTACAATACAAGATCTTAGGCCCCTAGCTAAACCTGATCCTGGAAAGAGTCCCCTGTAATTACATCATGGAGAAAAAAAGCCAAAATTTCAATCAAGGGCTTCAAAGGACCCGAGTTCGAACTTGAGGCGGGTGTTCTGCAAGGTAGCTGTCTTAAGTCCACTGTTGTACCTTGTGTACACATTGGACTTACCTGTTCCAGTCGGTGATGATGTGATGTACCTGCAGTTTGCAGATGGCGTAACACAGATCATCCCTAGTTCCTATGGGAACGCTGGAGTTCAAGCAAGGTAGACAGCTGCTGAAATCGAAAACATCAATCGATTCGAAAAAAGGTGGAAAATTAAGACCAAACGCTGAAAGTTCCAGATCATTCCAGTGAACAGCCGGAAACGCGATGACGTCATAGTCAAAGATGAATTCTACCCGTACTCCGACGAGGATAAAGTCCTGGGTCTGCGCATCACCTCAACAGGGTATAAGACGCACATCAACAACCGAATCTCTTTAGTCAAAAGAGAGCTGTACAGGTTCAAAAGCCTCAGCAACAACAACATCAAAATGCTGTACACTCTCCTGGTGCGCTCAACACTGGTGTACTCGGCAGTGGTAATACAGGCAGCTAGTTCAACCTCTCTTAGACAAATGCAAAGAGTCCAGAACAAAGCTACCCTGCTGATAGCTTACGCGCGCAGAATGGACCGTATTTGACTGACGGAACTGCGCGCAAGAGCAGGACTAAAGCCACTGAATATGGTCCTCCAAATGCTAGGGAGAAAGACCTGGGAAAAGGTAGACAACGAAATACTCCCACTTATTTAAGCAAATCTAGATATACTACAACCCCTAATTGGACGTGTCACCAGGAGAGCCTTATTCCCCCGGGAAGACCAAGCCGAGATATACATCTAACCAAAACTAAATGATCCTACTTACCAAAGAAGAATTACCGAAACGACTCCACGATACGAAACAACTAACCACAAAGAGAGACAAGAAAAAACAAAAGGGGCGAAGTGCCCAAATGAAAATAAATAAATTAAAAGAGGCGAAAGGACCCAAAATGAACATCAAACGAAAACAAAAGAAATAAAATAATTAAAAAGAGGCGAAGTGCCCAACCTAATCAAGACAAAATAAATAAAATAATAAGTAAATAACTAAGCAAATAAATGAATCGAATAAATAAATGAATAATAAGATAGCAAAAAGAGGCAAAGTGTCCAGAAACAGGCGAAACAAGAATGAAAACTAAAACCGAATTAAGAATAAGAATGACAGCTAACGAGTTAGCAGATATATATTTGAAAAGCTTGAATGCCTAATGCCGGAGGATATAGTATATTTATATTTAAAAAAAGAGATAAAAATAAATAAATAAATACTAGTGAGGAAAAATAAATGAGAAAATACGAAGGAAACAAAAGGTCACCAGAGTGACCACCAAAGAGTCAGCAACAACACTGACACCATCGAAAGAGGAAGATGCCCTCTACACCAGGGCAAACTCAAATATTCGTAACCACTATCTATGCCTACAACACATTTCCCCACCTGTTATATCATCATCCTCATCAGCAACAGTATCAATTCGAACGTCTTATCACGGTTTCCATGGCTACGCGCACGTCCTCGTAGAAGGCAGTTAAATAGAAAAAAAATGGTGTCATGATGTAACTGCTCAGAACTGTATGAAGATGTCTCCGTACAACGACTCTGTTTTTTATTTAAAAAAACAAAAATCAACGAGGGAATCTTCGCCACTTTGGGGGAAAAAGTAGATCGTAAATCAGAGAGGTTAAGGAAAGTGAAAATGGGTAAAACGTACACATCCGATGACTACTTACTTTGGGTAATGTTGTTTGTTATTACGAGGGGCGGTCAATAGGTTTTGCGAATCGGTAGGGCAAAACAGAGGAAGGGGGATGGCTGTTTGTGGGGGTGTTAGGACAAGTTATGACAAGTCAGCACCTGCAGCCGCACACTCCTGCCTCCTCTATTTAAGAAGCAGTAGCTGATCGCAGATCGTCAGTCACAAATTTTTCAACAAAGGAGAAGGTTGAGCACCGCGCAGTGATCAAATTTTTGACCAAGGAAGGCAAGAATGCAAAAGAGATCCATGAACGCATGGTTGCAGTGTACACCGACACTGCTCCTTCCTATGCAACCATTGATCGCTGGAATAGGGAGTTCCGCCATGGTCGTGAGTCCCTTGAAGATGACCCCCGTCCAGGACACCCGTCAGACGTGACCAACGAGGACAATGTGGCCCGTGTGGAGAGGAAGATCATGCCGGGAAGAACATGGCCATCATCTTCTGGGATTCTGAGGGAGTGTGATGGTGGAATATGCGCCTCGTGGAAGGACCATCACATGCCAATATTACGCCGAGGAACTGGCTGGGTTGAAGAAGTGCATCCGTCAGAAGCGGCGCGGTAAGTTGACACGCGGTGTCCTGCTCGTCCACGACAAGGCCCCTGTCCATAAGGCCAGAGTTGCACAAGCTGCCCTGCGCGAGTGCGGATTCGAGGAGCTCAACCATCCCCCATACAGTCCATATCTGGCCCCTAGCGACTACTTTTTATTCCGCCAGCTCAAGGCTGCACTGCGTGGACGCCAGTTTGGGGACGATGAAGATGTCCAGCTCGCCGTCCAGGAGTGGATTGAACAGCAGTCGGGAGATTTCTGGTTGTCGGAAATTCGAAGCCTCAGGGACAAGTGGCGCAAGTGCATTAAAGTCGAGGGTAGTTATATTGAAAAATAATAAAACACTTTTCCTCGTATCTCGTTTCCTTATATCCGAATTGCAAAACTTATTGACCGCCCTGGTATTAGCCAATGCGTGAGGAAAGTAGGCGCTCCAAGTTCCTTAACAGGAGCAATAAATATGTGTCGTTTATAGAGAACTAAAATTCGTACGAATTGTGTGTGTGTGAATGTGCGCATACCCATACCTACATTTTCTTATACACCAAAGGTAAATCCATTCATTTATATCCAACCCCAACTTCCCGCACGTAATGAATGGCTCTCTGTATATTTGCAATTCCTTCCCCGTCAACGCCAATTTGCAAATGTTTACTATATGGCATTTTTTTAGGTTCACTATTCGTGACATGGAGAATTTTGCCTTTACTCTCCTCAACATTGAGAACATTAGTTCACTATTCTTTAAATGGTAAATTTTAGGTTCAGTATTCTTTATGGATTTTTTTACATCGGTTAACTATTCTTAGCATAGAGAATTTTAAGTTCAGTATTCTTGAGGGATTTTTTTACATCGGTTAACTATTCTTAGCATAGAGAATTTTAAGTTCAGTATTCTTGAGGGATTTTTTTACATCGGTTAACTATTCTTAGCATAAAGAATTTTAAGTTCATTATTCTTGACATGGCTAATTTTTGGTCTAATATTCTTAACAAAAGAAATTTTAGCTTACTATTTTCTATTGGAATTTTAGGTTCAGTATCTTGAAAGAAAATTTTAGATTATTATTTTAGGTTAATTATTCTTGAACTGGTGAATTTTAGGTTGAGTAGTTTGTACCTGGAAAATATGGGGGTTCAGTAGTCTAGAAATTGTGGATAAATAACACTATACATACAACAAATTTCAGTGTGAAGAAAAAAACATAGATCTCATGGGAATTTTATTATGAAGCTGAGAGTTCTGAATCCGAATTTGATAACAAAGATTTCCCATCACGTATCAATGTCTTCTAAATTGCCGATTTAATAATTATGCAATTGATACCGATTTCCACGATACCATAAATGTATTTCGCTCCCACAGTCAGATTAAATGTGTCCATTTTAATTAATTTATGAATATATAATGAATCAGCATGTTTGTTAGCATTATGTAATGTATTAACCTACATTTTAGTATTGACTTATTCGTTTGTAAGACGTCTCAGGTGTGTCACGTTTCAGGTTCCAGCAGAAGTCAGCCAGCATAGCAGGGGCTCCATTTTTCCTCATGCCTGTTTTCCAATGACGCTATATTTTGATGGAACCTCTCCCCATGTTCATCACTCACATCTCCTGCATTCTCTGTGAAGAAGGACAGATGAAAATGAAGAAAGTGAATCTTCAGTGACATATTGCATCCGAGATCTTGGTAGCACTTGATTAGGCTCTCCACTATACGCTCTCGTTGGGCCCCTTTGTGCTTTGCAAGAAGACCTTTCCATACATCTTCGAATGCATGCCAGACCACTAGCTCAATTTCATCCATTGTCGCCACGAAGTCCTCATCAGCTATATGTTGACGGATCTGAGGGCCTACGAATATGCCTTCTTTAATCTTGGTGTTACTTATTTTAGTGAAAATCGCTTTGAAGTACTGGAAACATGGCTTGTTATGTGGCAGTGCTTTGATAAATTGCTTCATTAGGTCTAGTTTTATATGCAGTGGTGGCCAATGATTTTCTCCTTCTTAACTACTGGCTCATGAATATTATGGCATCCAGGCATCATAGTTTCCCTGAGATGACCATTCTGAGCGCACATAATTTTCTGATCTGGCCCTACCGTCCCACTTGCCAAGGAAGCACATAAACTGGGTGAATCCAATTTGTATCTTATTAAGTAGGGCTACTACTTTAAAGTCCGCATAAATTAGCCACTCATGCTCCTGAGTGAGCAACTGGAACTGAAGGAATGGTGTTCTCAATGTGCAACAGAACCGCTTTTATGCTGTAAAGGGATACATCTATGAATAACCTCCACTCATTTGGTTCATAGGTCAGCTTCAGGCTATTGAATAGGCCACTGATATCATTACAATAGATCAAGTTGTGTTCAAAAGTGAAGAATTTCTGTAGATCTGCAGAACGCTTCCTAAATACTGTAATTCGAGCATTTTCATCCAACAGGTTCCATTGTTGCAGACCTGAGGCCAGGAGTTCACTCTGTTGCTTAGTAAGTGTTAGATCATGAACGAGATCATTGAGTTTCGGTTGGATGATGAGGGGTGGTTTCTTATCAGATTCAAGCTGTGCCACATATGCTGTATCTTGAGATTCTGAATCGTCTGAGTTGCTCGGGGCATCGCTTGGTAGTTCAGAGGGCGGCTGTGGTACAGGCTGTGTCGAACTGGGCGAATAGCAGACTGAAGATTTGGGTACCTGATTGATTTCTTGCCTTTTTTGTTGCGACTTGAAGTGAAATAAAATAAAATAAAATCAGACTAAAAATGGATATTAAATATTAAATAAAAAAGTAAAATTAGGAAGCATTTATAGTAAGTTACGTAAGAGTTACCAGGGATTTGGACCCATATAACTAAAAAAATATTGAGTATACTTTCATAAATTTCAAAGGTTAGGTTGACAAATACCTTAGGAAGACCACATTGAAATTATATCAAAATCCGTTTGTAACTTTTAGAGTTGTCCGTTTCGGCCCAATCCTGTTTGCATTCAATCCCTTCAATCCCATCAGTGTATTTATTGTAAGTAAGATGGTAATTTACGAGAAACTGGAGGGTCGCAGAAAGAGACGGTTGTTATATTCGTGATTTACGCAAAAAATATCCACAGAAAAGGTTATTCTGATTTCGGTTCTTTTGTTTTCATTGTGTACAGTGTAATTTAAGGTTAAATATTATTGACATAGACAATCAGAAGTTCAGTAATTTTGAGAAGGGACTTCTTATAATCAAAATTCTTGCAATGGAAAATTTTAGGTGAGTACTATTGATAGAGAGAATTTTAGGTATTATCTCTAATTCAGTGAGAATCTAAGAATTTTGGGTTCAGTATTCTCCACATTAACAGTTTTAAGTTCAATATTTTCACAATAATAATTTTAGATTCAGTATTCTCCACATTAAGAATTTTATGTTCAGCATTCTACGCATTAACAGTTTTAGATTAAGTATTTTCAACGATAATAATTTTAGGTTCAGTATTTTCCACATTAAGAATTTTAGGTTCAGTTTTCTCCGCATTGAGAATTTTAGGTTCAGTTTTCTCCACATTAAGAATTTTAGGTTCAGTTTTTCCACATTAAGAATTTTAGGTTTAGTTTTCTCCACATTAAGAATTTTAGGTTCAGTTTTCTCCATATTAAGAATTTTAGGTTCAGTATTCTCCACATTAAGAATTTTATGTTCAGCATTCTACGCATTAACAGTTTTAGATTAAGTATTTTCAACGATAATAATTTTAGGTTCAGTATTTTCCACATTAAGAATTTTAGGTTCAGTTTTCTCCATATTAAGAATTTTAGGTTCAGTATTCTCCACATTAAGAATTTTATGTTCAGCATTCTACGCATTAACAGTTTTAGATTAAGTATTTTCAACGATAATAATTTTAGGTTCAGTATTTTCCACATTAAGAATTTAAGGTTCAGTTTTCTCCGCATTGAGAATTTTAGGTTCAGTTTTCTCTACATTAAGAATTTTAGGTTCAGTATTCTCCACATTAAGGATTTTAGGTTCAGAGTTCTACACATTAACAGTTTTAGGTTCAGTATTTTCAACGATAATAATTTAGGTTCAGTATTTTCCACATTAAGAATTTGAGGTTCAATTTTCTCCACATTAAGAATTTTAGGTTCAGTATTCTCCACATTAAGGATTTTAGGTTCAGAGTTCTACACATTAACAGTTTTAGGTTCAGTATTTTCAACGATAATAATTTAGGTTCAGTATTTTCCACATTAAGAATTTGAGGTTCAATTTTCTCCACATTAAGAATTTTAGGTTCAGTTTTCTCCACATTAAGAATTTTAGGTTTAGTTTTCTCCACATTAAGAATTTTAGGTTCAGTTTTCTCCATATTAAGAATTTTAGGTTCAGTATTCTCCACATTAAGAATTTTATGTTCAGCATTCTACACATTAACAGTTTAAGGTTCAGTATTTTTAACGATAATAATTTTAGGTTCAGTATTTTCCACATTTAGAATTTTAGTTTCAGTTTTCTCCACATTGAGAATCTTAGGTTCAGTTTTCTCCACATTAAGAATTTTAGGTTCAGTATTCTCCTCATTAAGGATTTTAGGTTCAGCATTCTACACATTAACAGTTTTAGGTTCAATATTTTCAACGATAATAATTTAGATTCAGTATTTTCCACATTAAGAATTTTAGGTTCAGTTTTCTCCACATTAACAATTTTAGGTTCAGTATTTCCACATTAGGAATTTTAGGTTTAGTTTTCACCACATTAAGAATTTTAGGTTCAGTATTCTCTACATTAAGAATTTTATGTTCAGCATTCTACACATTAATAGTTTTAGGTTCAGTATTTTCCACGATAATAATTTTAGGTTCAGTATTTTCCACATTAAGAATTTTAGGTTCAGTTTTCTCCACATGGAGAATTTTAGGTTCAGTTTTCTCCACATTAAGAATTTTAGATTCAGTATTCTCCACATTAAGAATTTTAGGTTCAGCATTCTACGCATTAACAGTTTTAGATTCAGTATTTTCAACGATAATAATTTTAGGTTCAGTATTCTCCACATTAAGGATTTTAGGTTCAGCATTCTACACATTAACAGTTTTAGGTTCAGTATTTTCAACGATAATAATTTAGGTTCAGTATTTTCCACATTAAGAATTTTAGGTTCAGTTTTCTCCACATTAGGAATTTTAGGTTCAGTTTTCTCCACATTAAGAATTTTAGGTTGTTTTCTCCACATTAAGAATTTTAGGTCTAGTTTTCTCCACATTAAGAATTTTAGGTTTAGTTTTCTCCACATTAAGAATTTTAAGTTCAGTATTCTCCACATTAAGAATTTTATGTTCAGCATTCTACACATTAACAGTTTTAGGTTCAGTATTTTCAACAATAATAATTTTAGGTTCAGTATTTTCCAAATTAAGAATTTTAGGTTCAGTTTTCTCCATATTGAGAATTTTAGGTTTACTATTCTTGATATTCGATATTTTAGATCCATGGGAGATTTTAGGTTCAGATAACATTTGTATGGATATCTTGAAATCTTCGGAATGGTGAAAATTTGGTCTTTATGACAAACACGTGACAAAGGATGAAGTGGAGAGTGTTGTTTTATTTACTTAAAACTAAGAGGCGAAACCAACGAAGGCATCTTTGCCACTTCGTGATAAGAGGTGTGGAGATAAAGTGGTAAAGATGAGAAAAGTGAAAATGTATAGGGCAGGAATCTCCCAACTCCTCTAATTACCAGACGCGCGGTTTGGGGCTTGTAGGGCACTTAATCCTTAAGTCGCATTGAAGTGGTGGTAAAATAAATCAAAAGAAGTGGGAATTATCGTGACTGGTAATAATTGTAGTGGCAAATTTCCGACCCAGGAGGATTTCAAGATTCCGGATGGGGCCTTTAAATGCTCCAGGAACGAATAGGGAAAAATACGCCAATTTAAGCCCCATTAGAGGGGGGGTGAACCGGTAAAATAGGTCCTAGGTTTCCCATCCGTTCGTCCCGATTCCCTTTCGTTTCCCGGATTATTATTATTTACTTAAGACGAAGAAGTGGATACCAACGAGGGAACATCTTCCCAAGAAGATGAAGCGAAAATGCGTGGAAGAGAAGTAGGCCCTGATCCTCCTCAGCTGCAGCTGGGTCTTAATAAAAGGTGTTCTGGAGGGATTCGAACCAAGGGTCGCGAATGGAAGCTACCCCATCGAAGTCGAGTATCACGACCCTATCCCGCGTCCCACGAGTAACCACACGCGATGTAGCTTAACTTTGCTCAACGTGTGGAAGATGGGTTTGCCCTTAGGGTTAGTGGGAAGCAAAATCATGATGGGAGAGGAGGAGGTGAAATGTTGTGGTGGAAGAGAGCTTGTTTGGAAGGAATGGAGAAAAATATTATTAATTTCATTATTATTATGTATCTTTTTATTATTGTTGTCGTTATTATTATTGGTATTATTATTATCATTATTGCTATTATTAGTTATTATTATTGTTATTATCATTATTATTATTATAACTGTTATTATTATTAGTATTGCTATTATTATTATTGTTATTATTATTATATTACTACTACATTATTTTATTGTATTTATTATTATAACATTATTTTATTATTATCGCAACATCATCATTATTATTATTTATTGAATAAGAAGCGAAAATCCACGAGGAAATTTGCGGCGGAAAGTTTATGAGAGATTCGTAACAAAAGTGATGAAGTGAGGGAAAGTTAAATTATGTGGAAGGTACAGACTGGGCGCATCAGTATTTTGAGGTCATTGTGTAGGAATAATCTTGAGAATCCTTAAAACTCGCCTATTCAATGAATCCGCCTCAATAACTCCTTCAATTCTGGGCCTGAGCGTTGGCATGTCCGAATCAGGTGATCTTTATCAATTTCGGACATAGTCTTTGTCATGCGGATGTCAATGAAAGACCCCCTAAACTCCACCTTTACCTTTTAATTGGCCCTCGCCAGGCCAAACCAACCGGTTCGTCTCGAGGCTGAGCTCGCTGGTGCACAGAGTAGCAAATCTCAGTCTCGATTCAACGCCGCCTTGTTCCGGGTGTCTCTTTTTTCATCCCCACTTCCATGTGTTACTTCGTATCTCTTGTAAAATACCATGGGGCCATTTAACTCCCCCCTGCAGAAATTAAGTAAAGAGTTCTTTTATACTATGTCCTTTTCTTAAAACTCCAATCTCGAGCAAGGAAATAACGTAGTGATCCTACTTCAAATCGGACACCCTTTGACAGTGGACTTGAGAGATTGATTGGTGTTAAGAGAATGTTAATTGACCTCTCGACGACGCACCGTATGTAATAGTCCCGTGGATTGAGGTCGGGTGAGCTAGGAGGCCATGTGTCTGGGTGAACATGGTCGTGGACATTGACACGCATCCAAGCTTGGGTTTTGTTCTAGCCTTATGAGATGGTGCAGAGTTTTGTTGGAAGATGTAAGGTCTTCCGTTGCGTAATCTGTCCATCCAGGGCATCACAACCTTCTCCAAAACCTCTGCGTTGGTAGCAACATTGACTCTTAAGCCCTGTGAAAAAAAAGGAGAGGGCGTGACATCTCCCTCACTGCTAACGACCCACAGAACCATTACAGTTGCTGAAAACTTGGCCTACATTAGAGTTGGAACCTCGCTTGGCATTCTGCATAACCATATACCATTCCTTTGGTTTACCTTTTGGTCCTGGTCGAAGTTTTTCTTGTCAGAGAAATAAACAAAGCATTCCAGTTTCTTTAAGTTGTAACGTGGAGAGGAAGCGCTTTGAACGGATCAAACGATTCTCTTTCGTCTCACCTGATATGAACTGACCTCTCCCCATCGCCAACGACTTGGAACAGATATCTTGATGCACATCTCTTCTGATGGTGCATTTTGAAAGATTGAAGTCCTTTACAATGGTTCTAATCGACTTTCTGGTGTTTTCTTGATTTTTCCTGTACTATCTGCACATATCCTTGGGTTCTGATGGTATTAGAACACTTTGCATGTGTTTGGAGTTTAGCTGCTAATGTTGGATCCTCATCAGCAGCTTCCGGGTCTTTTCTAACTTTGCAACGAAGGATCGGGCGACTTTTCATGTTTCCTCACTTTGTTATTCATTATTAATTCTAATAAGAAATAAAAAAAATAGTTCTAAGAAAGTTAGAGCTATTCAAAGTGATGTTAAAATACTGACACACCCTGTACTTTCGACACTCGAGATAAGGAGGGCGCCCAACTCTCCCAAACATGCACGAATGAACACATGAAAAGGTTACAATCCAATGAAGGAATTCAAATGGGAAAGTTGGGACAACACAAATTGAATTAAATAAATTGAATAATAACAAACCCCCATAACACTAGTTCTTTTTAGCATCATTAACGCCACCATTGTCAACTTCGTAATGACAGCGAGAAATCAGCTGATTTGAGAGCGCCTGACGGTACCCAGCCAGTTTCTACACATCGGAACAGTGAGTCTGCCTCACGCACCCTTCGCTCCGCCCCACTCTACAATCCAAAGGTGGAGTATCAGAGCTGAACAGTACAAGCCGACAGTTCTTTTCTAACCCTTGAGTCGTGAGTTTGTGCTTCATTCTTCTCGTGGGCTTCGCCATTCAAGCCGCCTCCCTTTCTTTCATGGAGAAAATAACAAAATATTAATGAATTCAATTTTAATAATTGGTGCGCTCATTAGTTTTAACGAGTCAGTATGTAATTTCGAATTTATACTAATGTAGATTACTTTAATTAGGGCAAGTTAAGCGTTAATTTACTATATACATTAAATCACGTGCCTATTTCTCAATTAAATTGCTCGACCTACTGCTAAATTTATTCGGTAAGTAGTATGCACTGAGAGCGTAGGCTTTTATACTGTATTGGCGAGGGGTATTTTCGGGTAGCACGTTTCGGCTATAAACTACAATGATAAGTCAAAGGTCAGCCATACTATGTATTAGAGACTTTTGAAAGCCACGTTATTCATAAACCATTAACGTTTAAGTAGAATTAAAGGTTTCTGGATAGCTGTATTTGCCCACACGCAAATGGTATTAGACTGGGTATTTTGGTACCGGTATTTTTACCTTCGAAGGCAATAGAAAAAGCTTTGTAATTGACTTTTTTTTTACATAAGCTTTATAATTGGAGATTGCTTTTATCTACATTAGTTAAACTCGTTGCCAATTTGTAAGCTTTACGTGCATTGTGGCTTAATTATCCTCGATAGTTTTGTGATTTAGTTGGTTCCCAAATTATTCTTGCATAACTGCGTCATTGGTGGGATAGATTGGGTTTAATATCCACTTCTTACACCAACTGAGCCTTCTAACTTTACGCCCTCAGATTTAAACTTGTACATAACTTATTCATGCGCGCTGAACGAAAAATAAAAAAAAGCATATACAATTTTGGCTCGGGGAGGGGGGGAATCTGCGCCGAGAAGCTCATCTTAAACTTCACCACTTTCAGTACAAACAGCTTTTCGCTTTTTTCTCTAAATGCCTTGTTGGTTCCGCTAATTTCCGTCGACGCACAACACACAAGAAAACGATTGTAACCACAAGAGAGAAAAAAAAATATGGCTATTCTAGCCATTGGAGGGGAGGGGCTAATTTTTTTTTCAACTTTAAGTATATTAAACTTATATAAATTAACTTAACCTAGAAACTAACTTTAAAGAAAGTTTTTTAAAAAAGGCTAAAATCTAGCCAAAAAGACCCCTGCCAAGATATCGTGCGGAGCTCTCATTGGAAATTACCCAGAATATTACTTGGATAGATAATCAACAGATAGATAATTAAACAACTTTTAAAGTAGTCACTGACTGCGTTGGTGGGGATAGTGCTAAGTCAAATTAGTACCAGGATTAAATTCTATTAAAATTATTAAATTGTGGTTATATTTTGATTAAATTTAATACTTTTTGGTAACTTGCTGTATTAATAATGATTTCGCTGAACTTGCCTAGAATCCCCCAGCTACAACTGTAACCTTGGAGCTCACTCGGTCCCACTGGTCGCAATTTTGCACCCTCCGGCCCCCTAATACCTGTAGGAGGAGCAGATTATATATATCTTTGCCATCAATGCGCATGGCATTGTTCTCGTCACCCCTCCCTCCCATTGCTTATCGCTCTGAATGATTAATTATTTTGCCTTTTTTTATTAAATGAGATTTTTAATTAAAAAAGTTATTAGATGAGGTTATTTTTCATTGAATTATTAAACCATATTAAAATTTGTCATAACATTTTTGTTACTAAATTCGATTTAATTATTTATCAAATTAATTGGATTTAAAAAAAAATAAATGAGCTTGTTAATTAAAATTCGAATAAAGAAGCCACCATCACTGGTCGGTGCCAAACCACAATACAACCCCCCTTCCCCCCCAGATCCGGCACCCTGCTGCCGCGGGATCTTGTCCGTGTTGCGAGGGACGAATGGCGCCAGCTACCTATTTGTTGTTTGTTTTTTTTCTTGGTAACCCCCCCCCCCCGTCACCCCCAATTGATTGAAACTCAGGATCATCGTAGGGTGGTTTCCCCCCCAGTGATAAACCCCACATGAGCAATTCCCTTAAATTTACTCCAAAAAGGTGGAACATATTGGAACAAAGACGAAATATTTTGCGTTCCATTGTTCGCGCCGCTGATCTTCATGTTTACCTTTTTTTTTAATGTCTACTATTTTTACAAAATTTCGGGTGTTTAACCCTCCCCCCATTTCTCAATTTCGATTTTACTCCTTTTCAAATTTAAGGTTAATATAGCAGAAGTTGCAACCCTTAACCAAGAGCCCAAAATACAGTTATTATGTATAATAGGTGTCAACCATTAGATTAAAATCAGGCCCATTTTTATGTGCTGAAGCCAAATCTGTTATCCATTTGTTGTGCAAATGGTTCATTTTGTAAAAATCGCTACCTATTTGCAATTGCTATTTTGTTTATAAACAAGCTTCGTTTCGTATGTGTGTTGTCTTTTTCCCTATGACGTTATTTTAATTTCCTTCGTGTATCATTTTAGGTTCCAATATTTTTTTCTCATGACATCATTTTAAGTTCATTTTAGGTTAGTTTTGGTTATCATTAAAATTAAGCATTACCCCAAATACCTTGCATTCGGTTTATTTCGTGGTGCAAATTCTTTAACATTTCGTGCATCTCTGATTGTGGGTTCTTGGAATCTGCTAGCTTAACTCCGACGTGGGAGCCTGCCTTTTATCTAGTTGTTTTTTGGGGCGCTTACAATAAATACGTGATTTACCATCTTTTTTGAACTAGTTTTATCTTAAGGTTGTAACATAACTAGGTTAAGTGATGTTAGGTTCTCTGATTCTATGAATGATGTTGATTATTTTCCGCTAAATATTAAAAAATATTTTATTGTGTTCTCATTTTTTACTTTTAACATGCTTTTTCTTTGCTAATAAACTTAAAAATCATTTATCTCAATAAATTGTAAAAATCTAGGCAAAAAAGTTGGTAAATCACGCATTGGAAGAGCACCTTGTTTTTCTTTTGTCTCTTTTAAATAGCTTTAATCAATGTATATTGTAGATTAGATCTGACGAACTCCTGTAAAGGGTGACAATGTTGATGACTTTTCTCTGGTAAGAAATCTTTTGTGTGTTGAATGGAACAGGAGCTGCCAAGTGTAGGCCATGAATGGTCTTTTGCAGTCTCCTTCTTTTCTTATGTTCTTAATGGGCTAGCGATTACGGCGACTTGTTCCTATGTAAGTTGTCGCAGGAAGAAACAAAGAAAAAAAATGAATGAAGAGTAATTTAATTGTATTTTTAATTTAAACAATTTCCTACAATACGAAGATCATATTTGGGTAATTTTTAAGGAGAGTGCCGCACTTTTTTCCTAGCTTTTTTTAGTTTCTAACATTTTTATGTTTCTTTTAAGTTCGTTTTAGGTTGTTGGTTTATATGTTTAATATACTTACGTTAAGTCGGTGGGTATAATTCTACTAAAATCTAACCAAAAACCGGCTAAAATATTGTGCGGGGCTGTCCTTGAAGATTACCCATATTTGAATAATACGCCTCAGAATAAGCTAATAAATAATAAAGGTATTTGTGTGTTGGTAACCATTACGACCTATATCTACCGAATTGACCTTTTTTTGCCCATTTCCTCAAAATTTTGTGTAAAATGATCTTAAGGTATTATTACTTAAAGCTAATAACGAAAACCAGGGCGTTTCCGCCACGTTTTGAGGAGTGGTTTTTAAGAAAGTGATGAATTAGAAGTGAAATGTGTGGGAAGTAAATGGCTTGAATATAGTGGAGACAACAAATATGGTTTCCCATTCGGATTAACCTCCACAATTGAGGCAAAGGTCAAAATGTTAATTTTATTACAGGGTGTTCCAGAAAAGTCTTGTGGCTTAAAATATTATCTGGCTATTTTATTTTTTAATTCACTTAAAAGTCATAAATTGTATCAGTTTCCATTTTTATTAAAAACTAACAAAAGTTGTTAGATTTTATAGATCCTAGTCTTGTACCTTTCACACATTTTCACTTATTCAACACTTTAAACAAAACCCATCTTCACAAAGTGGGTGGGTGGACAGACCCCTCGTTAGTTTTCGATTCTTTGTTTGAAATAAAAGATTTTTGAGCAGAATTACACATTTAACTCTTGATTTTTTAAGCGAAAACCATCTTTTACCATTTGCAATGAAGTTTTTGAGAGTGGTGAAGCTAAAAGTAAAAAAGAAGAGAACTATGTTGTACTCACTGCCCAGTGCCTCGAATTCGCACAATAAAGTGCACCTCTTCTTGCGCTCATAGTGTGACTTAACATTTTAATGAACGGCTTCGCTAGTTCAAATGATGATGATGACGTAACAAGTGGTGAAAATGTGTTTGAAAGTATAGATAGTGGTGAAGAATATTGATAGTTTGCCCTGGTGTAGAAGAGGGCATCTCAAACAAATATGTCTAATTACAGACCAGTAAGTTTGACATCAGTGGTAGGGAAAATGATGGAATCTATTATAGCAAGGAATATTAGAGATCACTTGGATAAGCATAAGTTGATAAAAGAATCACAGCATGGCTTTAGTAAGGGTAAATCCTGTCTGACTAATTTGCTGTCTTTTTATAGTAAGGTGTATGAAGCAGCAGATAATGATGAAAACTATGATATTTTATACTTGGACTTTAGTAAGGCTTTTGATCGAGTGCCACACTTACGACTTCTGAGCAAAGTTAAAGCACACGGGATCGATGGCAGTATATTTAGGTGGATTCAGTCATGGCTTGGTGACAGACAGCAAAAAGTTAGTATAGATGGAGTTAAATCTGAGTGGGGGTGTGTTAGCAGTGGAGTTCCTCAAGGATCTGTTTTGGGTCCCTTGCTATTCTTAATTTATATTAATGATCTTGACATAGGTATAAGTAGTAACCTGAGTAAATTTGCTGATGATACTAAGCTAGGTAGGGCCATTAGGGCTGATTCTGATGCTGTTGTAATGCAGGAGGAATTGACCATTCTGTCCAATTGGGCCGAGAAATGGCAAATGAAGTTTAACGTAGACAAATGTAGTGTACTTAGTATAGGTAGAAATAATCCATTGAATAGTTATAAATTAAATGGCAGAATTTTAGGGAGGACTGATTGTGAGAGAGACTTGGGTATTTTGGTAAGTTCAGACCTTCGTCCTAGAAAGCAATGTCTAAATGCTAAGAATAAAGCTAATAGGATATTGGGATTCATTAGGAGGAGTGTAAGCAATAAGAGTGCTGATTGAGCTCTTTAAAATTTTTTCCGGGATAGATAAATTGGATGTTAGCAAGTTTTTTGAGTTAGATGATGGAAATCGGACTAGAGGTCACCACTTGAAAATTAAAAAGCAAGGGTGTATGTTGGATTTAAGAAAATATTTTTTCACCAATAGAGTGGTAGACTTCTGGAACAAATTGCCGCAGAGGGTAGTAGGTAGTCCAAATCTAAATGTATTTAAGAGTAGGTTGGATGAGTTTATGGGAAGGGAAGGTTGTGATGGTTCCTAAGTTTTGTATATATTAATATTGTTTGTATATATCTATAGCTGCATGATTTAGTTCTTGACAAGCCTTGATTGGTGATACCCTTGTTTCTGGATGCAATCCTCTGGATGTAGTTTTCCTGGGAGTTTGGGTGCCTTGAAAAAGAGGCCGCTTGACTCGGATGACCTATGATGAGCCCTTGTGGCTTTTGTCATCCGTTATATTATATTGTGGGGGACTTTGATTTTGTCTTCCCCTGGTGATGGTGCTTTTTGTGGGCGGGTTTTGACGGAGGCGGATGACCTTTGATAGGCCCTTGTGGCTTTTGTCATCCGTGTAATTATGTTATGTTATGTTATGTTATGTTAAAACTGTATCTGGCGCTAGTTAGGCCTCATCTAGACTATGCAGTACAATTTTGGTCACCATATTATAGGAAGGATATTGATTTGCTTGAGTCTGTGCAGAGAAGGATGACAAAGATGATTGGTGGGCTAAGGAACTTACCCTATTGTGAAAGGCTCAGAAAACTAAATCTACATACATTGGAAAGGAGAAGAGTCAGAGGGGAATTGATTGAAGTCTTCAAATGGGTAAAAGGATATAATAAAGGGGATCTGGGTAAGGTTCTTATACTTAGTGAACATGACAGGACACGTAGCAATGGGTTTAAGCTTGATAAGTATAGGTTTAGGAAGGAGATTGGGAGGAATTGGTTTACAAATCGTGTGGTAGATGAATGGAATAGGCTCACTAGGCATGTGATAGAAGCCTCCTCTCTGGGTAGTTTTAAGAATAGATTAGATAAATATATGGATGAAGCTGCTAGATGGGACTGACTTTTTTTTATGTACATATGTATATATTTTTCTAAGGAGTGGGAAGATTATATTTTGCGGTTGCATGAATGGACATAATCCTCTGGATGCATTTTATGTATATTGTAGATTAGATCTGACGAACTCCTGCAAAGGGTGACAATGTTGATGACTTTTCTCTGGTAAGAAATCTTTTGTGTGTTGAATGGAACAGGAGCTGCCAAGTGTAGGCCATGAATGGTCTTTTGCAGTCTCCTTCTTTTCTTATGTTCTTATGTTCTTATGCTTCTTACTTTTTCTATTTCCTTTTTATTCCACCTCTTTCGATAGTGTCAGTGTTTTAGCTGACTCTTTTGTTGCGGTTTTCTTACTATTTTATCTTGCTTTTTATTTGTTTATTTATTTATTGTTATCTTTCTTTTTAGATATATATATAAATTATGTCCTCCGTCTTTAGGCATTTAAGCCTTTCAATTATGTTTTTGCTAACTCGTTAACTTTTATTTTTATTTTCGTTTAGTTTTGTTTCTTATTTTGCCTGTTGTGGGCACTTTGCCTCTTTTTGTTATAATTATTGTTTAATATTTGATTTAATTTTTATTTTTTTTAATTATGTTCGGCAATTCGCCTCTTTTATTTATTGGTCTTGTATTTATCATTTGGGCACTTCGCCTCTTTTATTTATTGGTCTTGTATTTATCATTTGGGCACTTCGCCTAGTCATCCACTGGGGAATAGGGCTCTCCTGGTGACTCGTCCATTTATGGGTTGTGGTTTGTCTATGTTTGCCTCTATATGCGGGAGTATCTCGTTTTCTACCAGGTCTTTCTCCCTAGCATTTGGAGGACCATATTCAGTGGCTTTAGTCCTGCTCTTGCGCGCAGTTCCGTCAGTCAAATACGGTCCATTCTGCGCGCGTAAGCTATCAGCAGAGTAGCTTTGTCCTGGACTCTTTGCATTTGTCTAAGAGAGGTTGAACTAGCTGCCTGTATTACCACTGCTGGGTACACCAGTGTTGGGCGCACCAGGGCAGTGTACAACTTCTTCTTGTCGCTGAGGTTTCTGAACCTGTACAGTTTTCCAAGTTCTCTATTGGCTAGGGAGATTCGGTTGTTGATAGGCGTCTTATAACCCTGTTGAGGTGATGCACAGACCCAGGACTTTACCATCGTTGGAGTACCATCTGTTACTATGACGTCATCTCGTTTTTGGCGGTTCACTGGAAGGATCTGGAACCAAATAAACTTAAACAAACACGACCTAACTTAACCCAACCAAACCATACCGCGCGTCCAGGTTCTAAATGTCAGATTTCTACCGACCAATATTGTGCGTTGACCGATAAATACCAATACGACCTATGAAAACCAAATATCGATGGTAAAACTCTTGGGAAATTATTTATTCCCTATCTCAACTCTCTTCACTAATCTTCTGTTGATGATGATTTCTCGTACCTCAACGATGTCTAATAAATCGCATCCGCCATTACAATGCATCCGTCCATTTCTCGCCTTTGTCGGATATCGATGAAGGATTCTAATTAATGAAATCAATGCCGCATTCGGCCATTCAAAGAATCTGTCCCAATTTTTTTTTAAATCTCGAAGTAAGGAACAAACACGGGAAAACAATAGGGGGGGGGGGAAATTATCGCGCTGGAAGGAAACAAATGAGAAAATCTAGCAGGAAACGAGAAAGTTGGCGGGGGAGGGGGGGGGGTTCTGGTACAATTTAAGAGTGCTTGTCATTGCTGGTTCAAATTTGGGAATGCTAATCTGGTCTGGTAGTCATGGTAATGATTTTCTTTTTATGTATTGCTTCCCTGAGTGGATAGATATTGACTAATCTTTTTTTATATATTGCTCCCCCGATTGGATAAATATTGCCTCATATTTTTTATATATTGCTTCCCCAATAATGGATAGATATTGAATACTTCCTTTCTTAATCTATTGCTTCCCCCGAGTTGGATATATATAGAATAATTCCGTTTTTTATCCTATTGCTTCCACAATTGATTAATATTGACATCCTTTTTATCTTGCTTCCCCCTAATGGACAGATATTGAATACCTCTTTTCTTAATCTATTGTTTCTCCATGTGGATATATATTGACTAATCCTTTTTAATCATGCTTTTTTGCCTGAATGGATAGATATTGACTAAGTACTTTTCTTAATCTATGCTTCCCCGAGTGGATAAATATTGACTAATTCTTGATTTGAGCACAACACTTAACGGTGGTAACGAAACGAATTTGGAGAGTTGCGCGCTCTCCCAGCGCGTCCAAGTCTCCTCTTTCGCATTATTAGAATTACATTCTTCACTTCCCCTAACTTCATCGCCTTTTTTTAGTGTCTCTTCTCTCAACCTTCCACAAATCGTATTTCCTTTATTTTATAATGGAAAGACTTGCCAATGCGATCACGTTCAGGAGAGTTGGGTGCTCTTTGGCTCTCTAATTCCTCATTAGTCTCTTAAAAACTAGCCGAAATCCTCCACTTTTTTTTAATGAAATATTGAGATAAATTGATGTAATCCAACGTGAACGAGATCACCTCGTCCAGAAAGAACAAGGTCTGCTGACCAAAAAGTCGCGTGCCCTCACTTATTCTGATTTATGACCTTACGCCCTTCAAAACTTTAAAATAGTTCCTGGAGTATCCATGGGAACACCTTGGTATAGCATAGTAGAGAACAGCCCAGCATAGCATAGCGTATTATTGTCTAGCATAGCATAGCCCAGTATAGCCTAAAAAAAGCCTAGCCTAAACTTGCCTGGTATAGCATAGATTAACCTACCTTGTTTTAGCCTAGTATAGCCAAGCCTAAAATAGAATAGCCTAGCTGTGCCAGGCCCAGCCTAGCTTAGTATAATCTAGCCAGCATAGTATAGCTTATCCTATCGTATCCTAGTATAGCCTAGCTTAGTAGACCCTAGTCTAACCTAGCATATTATAGTATAGCCTTGCCTAGTGTAGCCTAGCTTACTATTGCCAAGTCTACCAGGTATGGCTTAGCATTGCATGCCAGAGCATAGTCTAGTCAAGCTAGAATATGCTACTATAGCCTAGCCAATATATCCTTGCATACGATAGCCTATCATAGCATACTATAGGCTAGCTTGGTGTAGCCTATCCTAGCATAACCACACCCAACATAATATAGCCAAGCGTATCGTATCATAGCCTAACTTAGTATATCATAGACGAGTATAGCATACCCTAGACTAGAATAACCTTGCATAGCTTAGCCCATTATAGCCTTGGTTAGCTAGCCTATCGTACCCTAACATAGTATTACCTAGCAGAGCATAGCCCTCCTTAGCCTATTATGCTTTAGCCTAGCCTAGCATTAACTATCCTAGACAAGTATAGCCTAGTCAAGCATAGCTTAGTATTGTCTAGCCTAACATACTATATGATATCCTAGCATAACATTTTATAGCTTAAATTAGCATAGTATCTCTTACCCTTGTACATTTTAACTTAACATAGTATAGCCTATTCTCGTCTTGCCTAGCATATTATAGCCTAGTCTAGCAGAGTATCGGCCGAAGTTATGATGTTATTGCCAAACGAAAATAATTCCCGGACTAACCTTGGGAAGACTTTGGCAATTATATCATTCAAGAATGTAAAACAACATAATGGTTTCAAATTTCGCTAGAATCGGCCGAATAGTTATAATGTTATTGCCCAAATAAACTAATTTTCGGGCTAACCTTAGGATTTTAGCAATTATTTTATTCAAAACACATTATGTAAAACAACATAATGGGTTCAAATTTCGTTGGAATCGGCCGAATAGTTATGATGTTTTTGCCAAAACAAAATAATTCCAGGGCTAACCATCGGAGGACTTTGGTAATTATATCATTCGAAATATAATGTAAAACAACGTAAGGGTTTCAAACTTCGTTAGAATCGGCTGAATAGTTAGGATATTACACACACAAAAAAAGAAGCAAAACGGACCGACCGACATAGTGAGATGTAGAGTCGCTCGCAATTATACTCACACGCGACTAAAAAAGAAAGGTAACGTCAAAATGGAAGCGACAAAATTGCCTTAAAAAGTCACGTCGAATGCTAGCGATATATGTCGAATTTTAGGACCGCTATTATGGATGGCTGGTGCTCAAAAAGGAGTGCTCGTAGGGAGTGCGTCTCTCTAATCGGTTTTAATATGAATAGTCTTGGTCAAATTTAGGGAATGTTCGTTTGAGGCGAACTTGGGAATGTCCGTTTTGGTCAAATTTAGGGAATGTTCCTTTTGGTCTAATTTCGGGAATGTCAGTTTTGGGCAAATTGAAGAAATGTTAGTTTGGCCTAAACCTAATCTCCGTTTTGGGCACATTTAAAATGTGCGCGTTTTGGGCAACTTTAAAGTGTGTGCGTTTTGAGGAAATTTAAGGAGTGTGTGTTTTGAGCAAACTTGGTGTTCGATTTGGACAAACTTGGGGAGTACTGCTTATCTTGGTCAAATTTATAGAGGGTAGTTTTGGGAGCTGGTAAAGATAAATGACCCCTAAGTTGCCAAGGTAAAGATTAGCGAGCTCAATACCATTAAAAAATAGAATTATAATAAAGAGAAGATTACATCAAATTAAGAATATAATAAAATTAAAATGTTTTAATTATGCTAAGAATTTCTTGCTGCTCTGCAAATTGAGAACAAACCACGTCAAACTTAACGATATTCCTTTCGCCATAAAAAAAGCTTGGCGGCATAATGGTGAAAATCTCTCTTGCACCTATGCATACCTTTATTTCAGATTAATGCCTGGACCAATAAATCTGTCTAGTTGAGTATGCACCCCATTTGAGTTAGGTTAGCGACCCCTCTATGAGCATTCTAGAGCCCTCCTTTTCTGTTCTGTCCCTTCCCATTCACCCGCCTGGCTGAGTAAAATGCACTAACTAAACGTCTGCCAATAAAACCCGCCAATATTTGCTTATCTCCCGCCACATCGTTCGTCACGGACGGCGTTGGACCATTGATCATAAATCCCCTGGTCCTGGGGATCGTTAATCTTTGCCAGCTCCTAGTCTTTTGTAGGTAGTGGTCAATGAGCAAGTTTAGAGACTGTTATTGTTGGGAAATTTTAAGGAGTGCTCATGTTGGTTAGATTCAGGGAGGCTTTCGTCAGATTCAACGTTGGCTCATCTCATTTAAATTAGAAAGTGCTTTACCCATCTGGTCCGAACAAATGGTTGCAGTACTTGTAATTACTTACGTTAACCGCTTTGTTGCGTAACCAATATAAGGTAGAGAGTACTCTATTCCTCAATAAGTCCGTTCGAATTTGTATGGAAACACGGCTATCGGTAAGGCAAGAAGAATTTGCGCGAAATCTTGGCATCCAGAATTAAGGGGAGGAACATTTTGCTTATTCTTTATCATCCCCTCTCATTATCTTATCTATCTTTTTCTTCTATTTCTTTAAGTGCGAATGCACTCGTTGGTTGCATTTAAAAAAAAACAGCCACATCTTGCGAAACGGGTTTATAGCAAATGATCATGTAATTCCCTCGGCCGGAGTTTTTGAGTTGCCTTTTCTTCAAGTCGAGGTTAATGGGTTGTCCTTGTTTTTTTTAGTTATGCCCTCGTTAATTTTTGACAAAGTTGCTTTTGGTGTTTGTTTTTTACTACCAATTTCCCAAATCGAGCCAATAACTCCAGCCTCAATTTACTATAACTCATTAGAATTGGTGGCCAAACTTTGATAATTTTTTTACTCCAGGAAATAATAATGAGAACTTTTTTCTTCGTTCTTACTATAATTCTACCAACACAACCATCCCGTACTGGGACGTTACAAGTTGGCGGCCAATAGGACTACCCTATTGGCAGTCGAAACAGCAGTGCGAGCCTAGCCCTCAGATCGCAATCTTGCATAACAAACGTTTGTGTTTTTTTTGCCGAGCTTCTCAGCTTCACTTCCACTCCACAAGAGCCCCGAGACAGGGTGGTTGCGTGCGAAGACACGTAGGTAATTAATTACAAGCCTTCCTACGTGTGTGGATGCGTACACGCGTCTACACATTCGCGGTCGTTTCCTTTCCCTTGGGCTAATGGTAGCTCCTGAAAGTGGATAAGGTCAGGTTGTGGGATAAGCTAGATAGTTCAGGGGTAACTATTCCAAGTACTTTCGTCATTACCCCGGTGTTGTATCTTTCATACAGTTTCATGTACCGGTTTTTTCAAAACCTCGTTAATTTTGCTAAATATATTGGGCCAAGGATTTATAGCTCGGCTTTCCCGTAGGATTGGACGCTGGTGCGGTGGTTAGTTGGTTGGAATCTCATTGGAACAAACCTTATTAACTTCTAACATCACAATTGATATATGCTTGTGATTTTTCATCGCGCTTGTTCGTGGACACAAGTCACGCCCTTCATCACTCATAAGGCTTTTGGATATTTATCTTTGGTAAATCGAGTCATTTCACTTTGGTTCTATAGCGATTTGGTCAGAGTTATTATCATTCTTATTATTATTGCTGCCTTAACACCCTGTTTTACCATTAGGCGGGCCTGCGGTGGAAGGTAATCGATGAAGGTGAAGACAAATAAAAATGTGCGAGAAATCAAGTTTTTATGATGGTAGGAATAGGAGGTTAGGGCTTACTAAGACGATGATGATAATTGTTTTATTGGACTTTTCATTGTCACGGACCTTCACAGAGCGTCTGTCTACCATCTAAACAAAGGCTTGATATAAGAAGTGGTTCTTAAATGCACCAAAGTAGGGGGAGGAGCGTATATATTCTAGGATCAAATATAGCGACCATTGGAAATTAGATTAAGTTAAAATGGAACGAGATTCTCAGTAGAATAAACTAGCTCAAAATCCCAGATTTTAGAAAACATGCTTATTATAGTGGTCTGAGGACGTACGTGAAGACGGTTGTTTGGGACGAGCGAGTAAGGTCAGGTCAGGAAATGTGATGTCAATGAGAGCAGTCGACGGGAAGATAACCCTCAGGTAGAGAGGAATAGTGTAGATCAGGAATATGAAACAATAATTGAGCAGTTAATTGCCGGCTAGAATATAAATATTCTATATAGGGAAACCAGGCAATGGCTTCGCCACTCCCCCCATAGCTTGCGCTTCGCTACTAAGATTAAAATTTAAAATCTAAAAAAAAACAGCCATGGTTAACTTCGTCAATTATAATAATTTTAAAAAAGGAACTCTAAACTAAATTTTCCCCCTTTCAAAATATCACGTTGCTAAAATATATAGTTATAGAAGAAGATATATAAAAATAAATTTTCTGAACTTCACCATTTGTAATTCTTTGGGTTCTAAAAAATTCACAAAATTTCGATACTTACCTATATTTATTTATGAACTTAACCATTTTGTTTTGGGGTATTATAAAAGAATTATTAGAAATAACTTGATAAAAAAACATAAGTCATAACCAAACGAAGATGAAATTATTATTCAAATACTCAAAAAATCCCCTTCTTAAATTATAGAGTTAGTGGTGATGATGATTAAAGTCAAGGCTATCGACCCTAAATGGATGTGGGGTAAAATAAGCATTATATCTATTAAAAGAGGAATTTATCGGAAAATAAAAAATGGTGAGGGTCATTCAAGGCAGAGATACAATGAGCTAACTCGGGACATTAAAAAAGTTAATTAGGGTAGCAAAGAGAAATTAGGAAATTAAAGTCGTTAATAAAGCAAAGGAAGATCTGAAAAGTTTGTTTCAATTATGCAGAACTAACACTAGAGATCAAATAGGCCCACATTAAACCCATAGGGTGTTAAAGAAGTATTTTCTTTCAGTATTTATAATCGAGGATATTCTAATTGTACCTGGGAGGATCTTGATCTTCATGGATAATGAGGAGGATATTTTAATTAGAAATGAGCTATTCTGAAAAGAAAAGGAATTCAATCAAGTAAAGCACCGGGCCCTGGTGAGATTTTTCTTAGGATTTTGAAGCAATGTAAAGATCTGTTAAGTGGGACTCCTAGCATGTGTATTTAGAAATTCTTTAGAGACTAGCATTGTACCAGCAGCTTGGGAGAAAGCTAATGTGATACATATCCTGTATTTGAGAAGGGAGATTAAACAATTGTGTCTAATTACCGGCCAGTGAGTTTGACATTAGTGGTGGGGAAAATGATGGAATCTGTAAGAGCGAAATCTATTAGGGATCGCTTAGATAAACATAAATTGATTAATGAATCCCAACACGGTTTTACCAGAGGTAAATCGGGTTTGACTAATTTAATGGCTTTTTATAGAAAGGTGTACAATGCTTCCGATAGAGATGAGAATTACGATATTGCTTTCGACAGGGTGCCACACTAGGAATTTTGAATAAAGTTAAAGCTCCTGGTATCGATGGAAGTATTTTTAGGTGGATTCAGTCGCCGATTAGTGGCATAGCAAAGGGTTAATATAGATGAGATTAAATCTGAGTGAGGGAATGTTAACAGTGGGGTTCCTCAGGGGTCACTGTTAAGGCCGTTGTTGGTGTTGACTTAATGATCTTGAGTTGGGTATAAATAGCGACCTGAGAAACTTTGACGATGATTGTAAGGAAGGGTTATAACGTTTGACTCCGATACGGAGATATTACAAAATGAATTGACCAAACTATTCTAATGGTCGCTGAATAATTATAAATTGAATGGAGAGAATTTTAGGAAGGTCAGAATGCGAAAGAGACTTGGGTGTTCTGTTCAGACCTCCGGACTAGAAAGCAGTGCTTAAGTGCTAGGAATATAGCTAATAGGGTATTGGGGCTTAATGGAAGGAGTGTAATAGGAGTGCTGACGTCATTATGAAACTACTTGGCATTAGTTAGGCCTCATCTTGATTATAGAGTGCAATTTTAGTCACCGTATTATAGGGTAGATATTGGTTTGCTCAAGTCTGCGCAAAGAAGGATGAGTAAGATGATTCATGGGTTGAATACCTCATACATTAGAAAGGAGGAGAGTTCGAGGGGACATGATTGAAGTCTTCATGTGGGTAAAAGGTTATAATAGGGGAGACAGGCAAGGTTCTTATTTTTAGTGAACCGGATAAGACGCGTAACAATGAGTTTAAGCTGGACAAGTTTAGGTTTAGCAAAGAGATTGGTAGAAATTGGTTTAAAAATCAAGTGTAAATGAATGGAATAGGCTCATTCGTCATGTAATACAAGCATCCTCCCTGCGGAGTTTTAAGAATAAATGAATAGATGTATGGATGAGGATGTTAGGTGGGGCTGGATTGGGTGATGGGAACAATCACCCATTCAGCGCAGACTACTACGAGGATCGAACAATAATGAGACAGAGCCAAAACGTAAGGCTCTGAGAATGAAAGACTAATGCACCCGAACAAAAAATTCTATATACGATTCCCAAATTAGTCTAGAAGGTATGGTGACCAAAAGTCGCGTGCTCTCATTTATCCTGATTTATGACCTTACTACCTTCAAAACTTTTAATAATTCCGGACTAACATTGGGAGGACTTTGACAATCGCATCCTTCGAAAGAAAATGTAAAGCAACATAAGGGTTTCAAATTTTGTAAGAATTGGCGGAATAGTTAGGATGTTATTGCCAAAACGCGACTAATAATCTAAACCACACTCACTGTGGTGCACTTCAACACACGGCACTGCACTACAAACCCAATAAAATAGATGAAAGCCTCCACTGATCATGCTTCAAATAAAAATGAACTTGTACATTGGTTACGAAGCCAATCTGGACATTTCTCCCCTGTTAACTCTTTTACGGGCTAAGCTTTTGCCCCCTCGCGCAAAATGAGCCTTAGCGGCTGTCAGTCCATCTCGGTTTAGGCCTACGGGGTCAAAGTGTGACCTTTCAAAATGTCGCTGATTGACACAGCGTTGACGTATTTACTCCGTCCCTTTCGCCGTTGTGTCCACCTTTTGAAAAGGTTGTATTCAAGGAACTGATGTTAAATGAAACGTTTTGAAAGCCATTCCCGAAGAAGTCATCGCTTCCGTCAAAATGATACGATACTCCTTTTGGGGATGGTCTTTTGTGTTGTAATTCATCCGTCGAACTTGTCCATCACCGTAGGTCAAAAGCCCTGTCGAAAGGATGGGAGGAGACCTTACAACCCCATTCACCTCGCCTTCTGGTATAAATTCATGCCTGTCCCGGCAGAACAAAGCACACGGCGTCTCCCAATGCCAGGTCCTGTACCCCGCAGTGTTTCCATTGACCGATAAGGGACAGACCGGATTTTTTTTTTTACATTTCAAACGTGGCATGGCGTACATTATAGTCCACTCGGCTGTGAAAAGGAGCTTTTGTCATAACGTGTGAGAATTGCAAAAAAGCACCCATCTTTTCTTTCCTCTTACACGCAGTTGGTAAATTGCGTGGCTACGCCCTCCTGTCACGGGTACCTCAACTAGTCTTAATTCTAGCAAACTGGTTTTTCCTTAAGAAAAATAATAATGTGTGAAATGTAGTACGAGTATATTAAAAACGCGCAACTCAACATCGCCCGGTGATTAAATACTGGCCATGACTGGACGCCAAGTTAGGCTAATTTAGACTATCGATATCCGTTTCCTTTTGTAGCGAATTATTACTGGGCCAGACAACTTAATCGGTTGCCCTTTTTGACTGAATTATTACTCGAGCAATGACTTAATCGGCTTGATGACGAATCTTAGACCCATTATCCTTTTTAATGTCCGTGAAGAAGAGGCCCTCGTAACCCCCACGGCCTTCTCTGTATCCGTCCATAACGGATGTTCCACATTAGGTCCGTCCGTGACTTGCGAAATTAAATCTATTCTCGACGGAGGAATGAAAGACAATTGTCAGACGAAGGTCGCCATAACAATGATTAGCCACATAAAAAAAGTCTCCAATTACGTGGTTGCCTACACCCCCCAGCTCGAATTTAAAACGCTTTGTAATGATGGATCTTAAAGAAAGTGTTAAAGTTAGAGGAAGTGAAAATGTCTGGAATATATATGTATAGCCGCAGATCCTCATGCGGCTGCTGGGGCAGGAAGGGCACATACTTTTCCAGATATCACTTGAATCGTCTTACTGGGGCGTAAAAGGTTAGATAAGGGGGGTAAAGTTTGGAGCAGTAAAAGGAAAGGGGGTAAAGATGAGAGGAGTAAGAGGAAAGGGTGGGAAGAAGGTAGACATGTTAAAACCACCCCAACTAGAGCCATGGGGGAGGGGGGGGGGACCGACCCCCACCGAGGATGAATGGACGAAAGCTGGTTGGTGACTAGCCTCTGAAATTAGCCACCGACCAAGAAAGTAGGTAGGAGAAGCTTGTATAGAAAATGGCGTAAAAAAAGTTAAACTGAAAATATTTATGTCTAAATCCCAGATAGACTCACTAGTTTGGGGCTGGAAGGGCGAGCTGCTGCTCCAGGTACCAGGTGTAAAAGTCTACTCGAGCCACTTCTTGTGTGGGCCCACACCCCGAGTAAACTCGGGTTATGTATGCCCGTCCACATATTGGAATTTCCCCTAATTTTACCATATATGTTCATATATTTTTCGATTTGATCTCATTGCTTTTCGCTTATTATTTTTGCAATCCGGATACGCCACTCTTCTGGGGGTTTCCTATTAAAAACAAGCATCAAGGTTTTGAAAGAATGGGAATTGAGAAACGAAATTACAATGAGAAAAAATCTATAATTCAACCACAACTAATAAAATGGCATATTTTAAAGGTTTTAGGAACTAGTACACTTACTAACGAACAAACCTATTAGAGCTCTCCTGCAAGGCGTGTCGAACCCAAGAACTTTGAAGGTCTACTCAACGACGCGTTACTACTATCCACGCACGTAAACAGATAAACAATATGAAATGTAACTGTTTTTCCCATTCATTCGTCCTCGTATGGTCATAATGGTGACATTTCTTTTGCCCTTTTTGGCTTCCAGCAATCATGGGCGAGCGTTTGCTCGTCCATGTACGCCTACGTAAGTTCACGTACGCCTCGTTAATTCATCACGCTCATCCGTTATCCCGGAGGCTCCCATAATATAGGCTTCGCATAGGCTAAGTAAAGAGTGGAGACGCAGCGCGGATGAATTTGAGAGCGAGAGGATGGGGATTGATTTGTTGTGTTGGATAGTAATTTGCGTGGCTAAAGTAGAGTTCTATCGATTTGCGCTTTAATTGATTGCTTTGGTAATTTATTAAGGTCCCTGTCAACTTAGTGGGGGGGGGGGGGGGCTGAGCTATGGGGAGAAAAGTTAATGGACTATTAGTATTTTTACTCTTATTGTAAAAGTATAAATAAAACTATTTTCAATTAGAAGGTTGGGACTTTTGCTATATAGCAAAGACTCATTTCTGCAATTTTAGACTTGGGTAAGAAAAGGATAATTAAGTTGGGGGATAGCGCTCGATTCATCTACATATTCAAAATATTCTCAAGAAAGGATTACTTTTAGTTCTGACATTTACTTTGAAAGAGAAAGGATGAATTAATTTATGGACACGAAGAAATTCTGCTGTAGTAATAATGATTTTTTATGCGACGTTCTTCAAGGCAATGGTCCTTCACAGCGACTCTACCCACATGCATCTAGCATGTAAAATTTCAAATTTTACTGACGATAGATAGCTAATATGGTAATTTTAAACAGTTTACACGTGGATTTAAAATTTCGAAACCCATGCGCACTGTAGCGTTACAAAAGGCTGATAGGGTTCATGGATAAATAGATAGCAAGACATTTTGCGTTTAATTCAAGGTATATTATTCATCCCTTGTAAAACCTCATTTGGAGTATGAGATGCATTTATGTTCTCCATCTTTCGCAAGAACATTGGAGTATTTGGACCGCGACGAAATTGATTCCTGAATTTAGAAATAGATCATACGAAGAAAGGCTCAATTTATTCCCGTGGAAGATCGATGCGCGACCAACTTATAGTATTTAAAATACTAAAGTGGTTTATAATGCCAATTATGACTGAATATTTGAGTTAGATAACAGAGCGGATACTAGAAATAACGGTTAAAAACTAGTAAATAAAAGATTTAACACTGTCATAGCATAAAACTTATTTTCTTAAAAAATAACACAAACTTGAAAATAACTTTCTAAAAACGGAATTTCCATATTTACACCACTTGCCTTTTTCATTCACTTTTCCATTTTCTATATCTATTTCCCTCTTTTCTCTATATTTTCCCTTGCTCCATATTCATTTCCCCTTTTCCATATTTATTTGCGAAATTACATTGCATTATTGGAACGCGGCGAAATTGATTCCTGAACTGAAAATTCGTACACCGGTCGTCGTAAACCATTAAGCAATAGTACATTAGGTGGTAAGATTACCAATAGTGCAGATCGCTGGTAAAACCGCTATCATATAATCTTAATTAGTTTATTTAATAAAAATCCGCTAATTTTATACTGATCACTCGGGAAAAAAATTGCTCGAACCAGTGTAATTCCTTTCCCTTTTTAAAAGAGTCTGGAATTAATTTGGGTGAAGAATTCAGCTTCTTTCGCGAAGTGAATCGCAATTTTCACCAACTTTGAATCTGCCTCGGCTCAGTCTCGAACAAATAACTTGATTTTTAGTCGCATGCACGCGACTCTTTATAAGTCGATCCATACGCCGTCGATCGGATGGTAACCGTTGTACTTTTCATTGATTTTTTTTTTAAATAACATCGTAAATATTCGGTCACTTCTAACGAAATTTGAAACCCTTTACGTTTTTGTTTTTTTAACATTCTCTTTCGAGTGATATAATTGCCAAGGTCCTCCCAAGTTTAGTTCGGGAATTATTGAAAGTTTTTAAGGTCGTAAGGTCCTAAATCAATAATTGAGAGCACGCGACTTGGGTATGTTGACCTTGTTTTGTTTTAATTAAAAGTTGCTTCAAGTAAGGGTCGTATTCTATTCTATAGATGATTTATTTCACTTATCATTAGCCTGCTTCATCCCATTGCTAGGCAAAGGCTTCTCTCACCTAGAACACCCCCTCCCTCCCCCTACACACACACATTACGGTCCTGCGCTCAAGTTTGTCGGGTTAATCCGTTCCTCCCACCTTCGAGATCATTCTGGCTCTTATGTAAGGAGTCTAGTTTGGGTTTTCCTTCGTCTGTTTTCTGCCTTTTATTCTAGCTGGATGCGTTCAGCCCATTTTAGAATTATTCTTTTTATTTTAAGTTGTTTTTTGTGTCATATTTGTTACATGATAACTTAAAAAAAAAAAATAATATATATATATATATATATATATATATAAATAAATAAATAAATATAACCGCGCCCCTCTATAAGAAAAATAAAATCCCACAAATACTTTATTTGAGCAAGAAATATTTATATATGAGCCACTCTAGATCTCATGGGTTTTGATGGAATAAGTAATTAAGGACGACCAACAAATCTGAAATAGTACTATAATAGGTGTCGATACCTTGAATGTCTCCTGATATAACATCGTTTGGAGAAAAAGTTAAGTTAATTATGACCTAATTATTTGTTTATACAACTTCGAATAACTTTGCGTGACTGCTACTATGCTTTGCTGTGCTGGGTTACCTACCAACTAACAGTATTTTTCTTGCTGTTAAATTGGAAAATTTATTATTGGCTAAAAAATAACCAATTGTTAATGGAAATATTTTGTGATATCCATTACTAAAAATTGAATAAATATAATAAGCTAGGAAAGGACACATTTCGGAAATTTGACACACTGTTTTGAAACAAAACTATGCCAACATATTTCGACACTAATACTTGAAATACTGCAATAACATAAAAAATAACTAAATTTAACTTATTGATAAGCGCCGTATCTAGACTATTTAACAAAATATACTATAAGTACTTCATTTCTCATCAAATAATATTAAATTGTAACTGAACTTAATTCAGCGTCAAGTATGACATAACTAACTATGTCCAAGGTGTCCCAGAAGTCGCGATAGATAGCTTCTAGTTTCAACAAGCGAAGCTACACTTTGCTAGTTCGTTTTTTGAACCATTATAATAATCTTTTTGCATAAAGATTATTTATGTAGGGTGACTTTTGAGACATCCTGTAGTTCTAGAGTATGTAAATACTATGTTAATTAAAAGGTGATGGTTCGGATAACTTTGACGACGGGATATCGTATAGAACGCAACTGTGTGGGTTAATTACCCGTTACTTATTTGAAATTTGGTCTGACTGAGCCTGATACCATGGAATGTATTTTAAAATGTTGTTTAAGTTATGTGTGGTGATTGGTTTTCCATGGCAAGATTCAACCGGCATGAAGTCATTATAACCGTACAAAAATTGATTTCTGTGGGAATTTTCGTAATGAAATTTTGCCAAATGTTAAAAAAAGGTGCATTGGTGAGTAGCACAATGTAAAAATTGCTAACAAATTGAGTGTGCTATCAGGGGTTTTGTTTTTAAGATTGTCTTGTATGGAATGGCGCAATTTTGTGTGAGTGCATTTATTGAATTGGATTGAATGTTGACGTGTATTGGAGTTGAAACCTCCAACTTTTTATTAATGAGAAAATTAAAGTGGAACCGACGAGGGTGTTTGAGAGACAGTTTCCAGGTGGGAAAAAATGAGTATTTTTCCGTATTAAAAGTAATCCAGGTCGATTTTTTTTTCCTAAATCGTCTTTTATTAAGCAATTTAGATACCAAAACCTTTTAATTGCACAGATGACTAGAGTCACTAAGTCATAGCAAACCACCCGAGTCAATCACAAGGCCCTCAATTTCCTTCTATAACCTGCCTCCAAGATACAGATACAAACTTATCACTAATCAAACAATGTCACAATGATTAAACATGTTAATACAATGTATAATACTAGAACTATTACACTATTTACAACTCTAAGCACAAAGCAAAAATTCAGTCTACATACCACTGGTGGGCTCGTTAATCAAAAAGTTAACTTCGTTAACCGTAAATTCGTTAACCAAAAAATTAACTTCGTTAACCGTTAATCAGTTAATTCTTTAAAAATGTAACGGAAGTTATTGATAAATTTTTAACGTTAATTTTTATTATAGAAATCCCCCCCCCCAAAAAAAAAAATCAGTTCTAGCTCTAAAACCACCTAAAAACATCTTTTAAAAGTGCCTTTTTTGGTCTTTTTAAGGGCTTTAGAACCCCCAAACTATATTTTTTTTTGCTTTACAGTTAAAAAGGCTGATTTCATAGTTTTGGACTTTTTTAAAGATTTTAAAGACTTTTAGAGCTAGAAAATGGTACAAAACTTAAAGGAAACAATATTAGTGATAAACTAAATAAAAATATTGATAAAGTAGATGAAAAAAAGAAAAACACTATATATACATAATTTAATTTTTCCTCTTCTTCTCGTTCTCCATTTTGTTCATGAGATGCATGTTGCCCTTCATGAAAATTAATATGTCAAAAATTTTCATCAGACAGGGGTAATCTCTTAGCCGTCAAGGTAATAGAGAACAAACGCTCCACTGCACCACTGGAGGGCATGGCTGTGTTGAACTTGATGAACAAGTCCAGCAACACTTGCTCACCCAAAAAGGCAGTATCTGTCAGCAAGTCCTTGGAGTTTGTCTCCAACCAGATCTTGACCAAGTTGTGGTCCTTGTTCTTGAGTGATCTGTGGCTCCTGCTGCTCTCCTTTGGCTGGGTTACACCTCTGAAGAAGTCATCCTCCTCTTCCTCCTCCTCCTCGACCTTACCCTTCATGCTTTTTCTCACCTTGGCGACCTTTGAGTTGTCATACTTATCCAACCAAATGAGGTGAAACCTGGGATGGAAGACAGCAGCCAGCTGGCATTCCACATCTTCAAGGAGGGTCCTAAACCTTTTGTCGATGCCAGCCCAAAGTGCCTCGACCAAGGGGCTTCAGTAGACGAAGCCCTTGGACTTCATGTCCTTGAGCCTGAAGATTGTCGCAGTAACTGTTGGCAGCAGAGTCCCAAGGTAGGCTTGTTCCTAGATCTTGTCGAGCACTTTGGTCACAGGTGACATGACCTGGAAATAAAACTAGGGAGAATTAGTAAATTTTGGAAATTCAAAAAATAATAATATATATTATATTATTATTTATTTATTACCTTGGTATACTTTTTCATTAAGTTGACATCCTGGTTGTGGAAGCTGTTGACTTTCAACTGGGTTATGACTGTGTGGAGAACAGGCCTATTAGTCTCCAGGATGGTGTTGAGGACCGCCACAAAGTCATAGGTGGAGGTCCACCTCGTTGTGTTGGGGACAACCAGCCTCCTCCCCACCTCAGCGTAGATGCTGTCTGCTGCCACAGTGCTGCTCTCCTGGTGGTTCTAGAGGTCACGTGCCTTGGCAATGGCAGCCCTGTAGGGCTTCTTGAACACTGCACTCTGCATTGCAGCATCTGCATCCTTGCTGGCCACTAGGTTGAAGGTGTGGGCAGGCAGATTAATGGGATTGCCAACGATAGCGTCGACATCGTCAGGCACAGCCAGGGAGTCTTCCAGGGACACATACTCCAACTCGTCCACGGATCCAGCCAACAGGGTAGCCTCAGCAGCAGCATCAGGCTCGGTCTCCACATTCTGAACCACTGGCAGGTCTGGAAGTGTGTCATCCTCTGCCCCAAACTGGACAAAGGCCTTTACAAAGTTGCCTCCATTGTCTGTGGTAATCCTGGAATAGAAAGACAGTCTTAAGTTTTTTATAAAATTACAGTCATTAAATATTACAATTGAATTGAGTTTATAAATAAAAATAATTACAATTTATGTGAAAAAAATTATGATACAAATTGTTAGTAGAACTAATAGACTAATAGTCTAATAAGCAATATTAATATACTCTCAACTTTCTAACCTGGCGACTTTTTTTCTCAATGTGGAATTCATAGTGGATGTTGACCATGGCCTATGCAAGCACATCAGCCTGATGCACGCGAGCACTGCTTTCTGCCTCTGCCTGGTGTTGACATCCAACCAGTGGATAGTCATGCTCAGATAGCCTTTCTTGTGGGCACACCAGCAGTCAACTGTTGTGGCTACCCACTTAACATCGCCAAGAACTCTGAAATTTGAAAAAATATAAGTTTTAAATTTTAAGTTAAAATTTAAATATTTGGAATATAAATTAACTAAATTATAAAAAAGATAAAATTATGTCAATTACCTGATTAAGTACTGCTTCAAGTCAGTATGCAAATCAATGATTCGCCTGTCCAGTTCTTGAGATGCCATTGATGACTTATAAAATTCAAATTCATAATAGTGTCTTGAATTGAAAATATGAAAATAATAGAAAATTCAAAATCACACAAGTGATAGGCTTTGTAATGGTTTTCCGTTTTAGTTATTTATTTATAAGAACTTAAATTAACTATATATGGAAAGAGGTTTATTAAATTAATTTAGATCTACAAAACATCGGAGCATAAAAGTGAACAAGTGCAGGGGACCGTAGCCAGCCTGCGGACAATATTAGCAATATAATATTTGTGATATTTGTTGTGCAATAAGCAATAATAATAATATAGATAAGCACTGTATTTTAAAGGTATACCCAGGCCAATATATATTCTATTGATACATTAATCAACATGCATTTTATATGGATATTAAGCTATATCATCAACTAAAGTCTAAAATCTAAAACAATATAAATATTTTAAACTATTATATAACATGTGGCTAATTAGTAATTATTAATTAACCAACCGGATCTTACAATATAGAAAATATAATTTGGCTATGCAAATACTAGAATATCAAATAAATGTATGCTAATGTTTAATATATTATAATAATGAAACTTGATTTATTTATTTTCTTTTAATTATTAACACTAATGGTATCGCTATAATAACAGATACTCACGTTGTAACCGTCATAGCTCTCCAGAGTGAAGTGAAGCCTCTTTCTACCGACACTTCCTTTTATTTATAGCGCTGCGTTGCTTGCTATTGTGCAATACTTTTTATATATGTATAGCGCTGCGTTGCGTGATATGGTGCAATATCTTATTTGTTTATTAAAGACTTTATATGTTCTATTAATAGAAAATAGTTGCTTAAATATCGAATACATAAAATATCATTTTGAACTCACAATTCGAAGTTTGATTGAAAGTTATTTATTATATATAATAAGTGGCGTTATATCTGGGTTGAAAGAATGACGCATACATTATTAAATATGCTAAGACTCTACATCTATATTTAAAATCTGAAAATAAACGTTTACCCGTTTTTATGATTTTTTGGGGGTTAGCGGAAGTTAATTAGTCCGATAATGATTTACAAAGTTAACTTAAAACTTAAATCGTTGACGAAAATGTTAACTTCGTTAATTAACGATTAACGGTTTAGTGCCCAGGTTTGCTACATACATAGGTATTCGAAAATACGAGATTTCTTCGCTTTCCACGCAGGCGCGGAATTCCCATTGATTCTAACGTTGAAATCCTTGCCCCGTAGATAACACATGTTTTTTATCGTGCTGCCCAGTAACCTTCTGACCCGATAAGTCGTATTTGCATAAAACTGCATAAAATTTCCCGTTAATGACTGAACATATTCCATTGCAATTAGTTTGTAACCCTCGTATTTGGTATGTGGACAGATTTTTGCCGAATACCGAGCACGAAATGTATCACGGTGTCGATTCTTCCAGCTGGTTTTCCGTATGATTTGACCACCTGTCTTGCTGGACTAACCGGGATATTCTAGGCATCTCCGAGTATCCTTATTTCTTTACCCATGTTTTTGACCGATATCTTAGGCTGTTCTTTGGTACGTGTCGCATTAACTCGTTAGCTTTCGATGTTCTTTGGTCAATAAAAAAACTTAGTGTGGTTACGGTTCACTAATCAGCTTCACCCGTTTCATTCTTCACAGCTGCGCCTTCAGTACCAAGGATACCCAGTGCTAAATGCCATGGCATTTTCCTACGTGGTACATTCTCGAAAACAGCATTCATTCGGCTATCTCCTTCGGTGCCCCCTTCTACCCTCATTCTGTAGCTGTCCTAGTTGTTAGGCCTGTTTTCGCTTAATTTAAAGACATGGCTAAAAATGTAGGGAATTTAGGACTAACGCGTCCCCTAGAAGCGAACATTAGGGCTAAAGACGGCCCCAAGAAGCGAACGTTAGCTTATGTATTAGAAAATGGCCATAAATCTTGTGCGAATAAATAGGTCTTTGAGAATGGTCGTCTCGAGGTGTCGAAATGGGTTCTTGTGTTTTCACTAAAAACGAGTCTTCTGCATTTTCCCAAATTCTTTCAAACAATGAGGTTCATACTTTTACTTGTTTCCTCCTTTTATAACTTATAAATCCCTTTAGAACTTTTAAAACCTCATTTAGAACCTGTTTTTTCGCTCTTTATAACTTGTTTGACCCCATTTAGAACTTGCTTTTACGTAAACATTTAGAAACTCGTTTCTCCCCCTTTATAACTTTTCCCTTTTAGACCTTATTTCTCATTTGGGGAATCTGCCTTAATTTTGGGCACCTTTTTTTGAGAGTTGCGGGTACTCGCGATCTCATACGCCCTTAGTCGTCTCTTGTTTTCGCCATCCCATCAGATTCCCCGACCGGGTAATGTAATGTATATAAAGATAAGAACGACTCACTGGTAGCCTGAGGGAAGCAGGGTGCCAATGCTCGTTGAGGGTGGGGTGGAGTCTTTATGTGGTGCTTTCACACCAACCTGCGAGGGTGGAACCCTTCGCGTCAGGGTCATGTTGATACGAGTACCCCTCCCCGCCCCACAAAGGGGGCGCGTATTCCATCGGCAGGGTTCCAGATCAGAGGAGTGGGTATAGTAGGTTGTGAAGACGGCAAGATAAATGATAGCGGTGTTGTGATGCGTGTAGAGCTACTTAGCCACGCGCGGGTATCAGCGTATTCCCCAATGGGCGGTAGCTCATAAAAGTGTCTGCGCTCGGTGAGATTGAACTCTCACCTCGACGTCAGAAATCCAACGCTGTCCTTGTAGTATGTGTGTGTTATGGTGGTGGTGAGGTGTAATGATTTGGCACTAAACGCTTCACTGATTTTGCGGTCAAGGCTTTCTTTACGTCGCTGCTATAAAAACTTTGAAGATCTAAGAAAAAAATAGGATATGTTTGACAAAGAACACGAATCAATAAAAAACAAAACAATGACCATTAAAACCACCCAGTCAATATGCAACGTGTACCCAAAAACCCTTTGGAAAATTATCTAAACAAACGTGAAACTATCTCATAACTTAAAGCTTCCATCTATTTTCCTATGTTGCGTGGCCTTCTTACATTTCCCGTTAATCCGTTTCGTATTTAAGAGCCTAAAACGTGATCCTGATTAAGTTATATAGCCTCTTAGAGCGTGCTCGAATTTCCTAAAAGGCTAGAAGTAACGTCGTATCCTATCTAATTATCCTTTTAGCCGCTTTTCGCCGTATAATTTACCCGGTGAAATATTTCTTGGTCCTTTCACCCTTTCCAATTTATTATTTTTTTATTGAAGTGGCGAAAAGTAGGCAGGTGTCCGCGTGACGGAAGCTTTAGATACTCGCGTACACCCTGTATTATCTGCTCCATCGCCTTTTGGAAAGCTCAATAAAAGGGGTTCTATTCATATTTAGATCACATTGATTATGGACAATTGATTTAGATTCTCGGCTGCACGTGAATAATCACTAATGGATTGGCGTTAAAGTCAGTGTGCGTAAGCCGGCTGTTTCTGTTCTATTCACGGGGCAAGGTGGCCTATTCTAGGATAGGCTGCATCCATCGCCGGGCTATAAACCATTCCGCCAGCAGCTTGTACGAAGCGATTCCCCTCCAAATGGAAGAAATGCGATTCTTAAATGGCGCACGTGGGTTAGACATATTTGTTTATAACATTGTAGCGGCGTCTCGCGGACTAATTATGTCTACCCTCACCTGAATTGAGCTGTTCTTCCACCTCGGCTTGTTAGGAAGAAAACGAAACCTAAAACTGTCTCGAACGTGGCTCCGGGGATGTTCATTAGCCACGAGGGTCATTGTAATTATTTGATGAAGATTATTTTGGTCTCCGAAAGGACCTGGTTTATGGTAATTGCCGTCTCGTAGTTGTAAATATGTCGGCCATTAGAACTAGGCTTATTGGGTCGCTCATCCCCGGTTTTAATCGCAATGCTTTGGTTTATTTATACCCCCCACTCCCCCCTTTCATATTATGATCTTGCACTGGATTACCCCCTTAAGAGGAGGAGGGGTGCAGTAGGGGCATTACCCATGCTACAACTGAAACCTGGAGTAGCCCGCACGCCCTTCCTACCCCATCGTCCCAAGAAACACTGGTGCTCTCTCTGGGTTGTCTTTTATCGCTCTTTTGAATCTCCTAATATCTTTTCTGCGCCTGTTTAGACCCAGCAAAGGGGAAAAGAGGATATTCGGCCTCGCTATTGCGCTTTAAATTTGAAAGGGGTAAAATTATATTATCGACGATGCAGTGTTTTTTTTAACACCCGCGTTTATTCGTTTAAGGCGCTGTTCATACTTAGAACCCCGTAAGAGGGTGCCCCTTAGACTTAAACTTGTATGATACCTCGAGGAACAGCGTGCCCTCCCAGCCCCAATTTCCCCGGCAGTCGCATTAGATTTAAGACTACCTGGGCTGTATTCATTCTGAACATTTCCATTTTATCCTCTTTTTGGGGGGCAGGCTAGTCGCTGACCAGCCTTCGTCTATTCATATGAACCTGGCCTGAGCCGTGAGGTGGCGCGCTCCGGTTGGGGCAGTGGGGTTTAATGTGTCTGCATTCTTCCTCCGCCCCCTTTCCTCCCCCATCCCCTGCATCTTTTTTTTCCTTATCTATCCTTGCAAACTTTCTGCGGGTTGCGATCTCGTCGCTATTGTACTCACATTCGAAACAAAATCGTACTTGGAATTGGCAAGGTTTCAAACCCACGTCGAACCTGGGTATCGCCTCCCCCCCTTAGCTTCATTATATCGTAAGCGTCCCTCCCACCGTGATGCTATGCCTCGAGAAGACGACCATCCTTTCAAAACGACCCCACCCAGTCTTGAACCGTGTGAAAATCCCGAGGTCTACATTTATGGATAAAAAAAAGACCCAACGCAATTTTGTGATAGTCTTGGATCGTTATTTAACTCTCCGCACGAAAATCCCCCCCCCCCTTTCCTGGTAATCATATATTTCTCCAGCCTTGTAGATGGGGCGGGGCGTTTACTGAGGTTTTTTTTTTGTTTCTTCGGAACAAATTTGTAATTAAAACCTTGATATATTTTAATTTTGGCCTACTCCCCTTCTTGGCTCGTTAGGAGTATGTGATATATGATTTCTGAAGCTTTTGAAGTCCATTTAACCACCTTACACACCCCATACCGACGTAACGCTTGTTTTTATTCAGAAATGCGATTGTTACCCCGGATCATTGCAAAATGCTTCCAACTTGCTTACAAATCGAGAAATATATGTAACAATTTAACGCTCAATGAATGCATTAAATCCAACCAGTAATCTGACCCTGGGGCATCTATTAATTTGTTTTTCTAGGTGTGTCCATTCATTGCAGGCACCCCTTAGTTACAAAGTCAAAGGTCAGCCTTCTTATGGCTCCAGACTCTGCATTTAAATAGTTGACCTCGGGGGGGGGGGGGGGAGAAAAGCGATGTTCTACGGTACAATACCGGGTGGCCTAACCAACTTGTATGATAAGATCGATTTTGCTCTTGCATTTATGGTATATCGCATACAAAATTCCTTAAAAACAATCATGTTTGGTTAAAGACCGAAACATTTCAAATAACTTGTAAATTATTTTGTCTAATTTACGAAGTTATTTATCTCTTTAGCCATTAATTGATTGGCTCGTAGTCCTAATTACTTTAAATATTAGGTTTTAAGTCTAACTTTATCGACTCTCGCTTTGATGTAAAAAAAATAATTCTCTATTTCCCCTTTATTATGGGTGTAATATTAAATTTATGAATAGACCCGATATGGTCTACCCAATTACTCGCTCACCTTTAAGATGTAGGTAGATATTCGAAATTGGTGATGTGTATATAATCTAATTCTAACCGAGGAAACTACTCGGGGAAAATAGAACACGTAATTCCCCGCTATGTTTCACTTTCCTTAAGTTTTAATTAGCTTATTGGTGGCTAAATGGCTAATGGCACTCCATTTGAATTACATGTTGGCATTTAAATAGATTTATCTGAGGCTTCACGTAAAGGATTAATTTTCATTTCACTTAATTCTCCTTTTTTTATTTTTAGTAAACTCGGAGTTATTAAAATTCATTTGTTTTTAATGTGTAATGAATAGCTAAAGAGAGAGAGTTTTGTTTCGCTATCCTGGATAGTTTTATTATTCTTGTGACATGGTTGATATGTTTGGGTTTATCTTGTTTTGGATGTGTTTTTGTTCGTTATTCTTGGCATGGATAATTTTAACTTCCGTATTTTTAACCCGAAATTTGGGAGGTTCGCTATTTTTGATATGGAGAATTCTGGGTTCACTATTTTTTGCCTGGAAAATTTTGGTTTCATTATTCTTGTCTTCTTGACATGGATTTTTTTTCTTGGCTCTTCTTGACAAGAATAATTTTAGATTTGCTCTTTCTTTCAAGGAAACTTCATGGTTCAGTATTCTGTAGATGGAGAATTGTATTCAATATTCTCAACATGGAAAATTCGAGGTTTACCCTCATTAGCCAGTAGGATTATGGGTTCACTATTCTTTGCATGGAGATTTTGGTTTCATTATTCTTTATTCATAGATGATTTTTTTTGGCTTCTCTTGATAATACTTTTGGGTTTATCTTCCTTAGACAAGAGGATTCTGGGTCCACTATTCTTGACATAGAAATATTCACTGTCAAGTATTATTTGCATAAAGAACTTGGCCATTGTAAGAATTAACCAAATACTACTTCAACATAAAAAATAGCCTCCAACATCCTTCTCTAAACTGCATCATGAATACAGAAGGGAACTATTTTTCCTTCCTCTGGACGATGTTAACGAAGAAGCCTCATTATTTCTGGGACTTCCATGTTACTGATCCATTTGAGGTATTTTCGGATTTGGAATAATTAGACTTACTAAAGTAATTACCATTATCTAGAACCAATTAGAACCCCAACGTGTGTATTCACTTTTACGAAAGAGAAACCCAATCTTACCAGGTAAGCCCCAAATTACTCGTGTCATGGGAAGGAAAATGTTAAACATATTCAATGTTTATTTTCTTGATGAAAGAATACGTTAGGTTAGATGGATTATTTTACTCCCACTAAAAAAATGTAGAATTGAACATTATCAACCAAAATCTTTTGGCTTAAGTTAGGTATCGTAACCTAACGCACTTGCCGAATTGCTGTTCTCATTCCACTTTTCTCACTACAGAACTTCCCCATAAGCGACGGGAACAGGGTCTGTCGCTCCCTCTTGAAGGTTTTGAGGACCTCAACATACCGCTCCTTGGTGATTGTCACTGTCGCGCCAGATTCCTCGAAGAAGAATGGTCCGATGATGCCTCTGGCAGAGATTGCAGTCCATACCGTGCACTTAGGGGAGTGTATGGGCGTAGTGGCTACCTTATTTAGTTTGGAGGTTCCCCAGAAGACATTTGTCTTCGAGTTTACCTTTCCTTCAAGATGGAAGTGAGCTTCATCCGAGGTCCAAAGGAAAGTTGGGGTCTCCTGAATCTCCAGTATCGTGACTGCCATAGCATTTCTCTGCTCCTTATATGAGGCTGTAAGGGTCTGTTTCGTCTGTATTCTGTATGGGTAGGCTTTTACATCCATTACTAGCACTCTCCTGCGAGTCTCATGGGATATACCGAGGGACTGACTTAGCTTGCGCACAAAGCGTTTTGGACTCTGCTGAACTGACTCTCTCACGCTCTCGACCAGCTCAGCTGTACTCTTCCCAGGGCGTCCTGAATGGCTTGAACGGTTGTTACTGGCTGCATTGAGGTTCTCCACTGTCCCATAGTTCTCGAAGTGGTCCACTCAGTCATGAATTCTGCTCTTGGAGCGGTCTTTTTCACATTTGAACTGATGCACGAAAGTGTTCTGCACTTTCTTGAACGAGCTTGTCCTGTAGTAATGTTTGACGCAGTATATTCTTTGCTGGAGCTCCCATTGAGATCTAGTTGTGTTCACAGGCGTTGCTTCTGTCATGTCCTACAAAATAAGGGTGATTAGTGAATGAATGAAGGATATATTACAAAAAGTGTGTGCTGGCCCGTTTTTTGGGGGGGACCCTGTATGAATCCAATGCTTAATTGAAACATTTATAAAAACATAAGAAAAGGAGTCTGCAAAAACCTAAGCACATAAGAGGCAGCTCCTTGTTCTCATCACCCAGTCTGTCCCACCTAGCATCCTCATCCATAAATCTATTCAATTTATTCTTAAAACTCCGCAGGGAGGATGCTTTTATTACATGACGAATGAGCCTATTCCATTCATTTACACTTGATTTTTAAATCAATTTCTACCAATCTCTTTGCTAAACCTAAACTTGTCCAGCTTAAACTCATTGTTACGTGTCTTATCCGGTTCACTAAAAATAAGAACCTTGCCTATGTCTTCCCTATTATAACCTTTTACCCACTTGAAGACTTCAATCATGTCCCCTCGAACTCTCCTCATTTCTAATGTATGCAGCTTTCGTCTCATAAGCCTTTAATCATGAGGTATTCAACCCATGAATCATCTTACTCATCCTTCTTTGCGCAGACTTGAGCAAACCAATATCTACCCTATAATACGGTGACTAAAATTGCACTCTATAATCAAGATGAGGCCTTACTAATGTCAAGTACAGTTTCATAATGACGTCAGCACTCCTATTACACACCTTCCATTAAGCCTCAATACCCACCCTATTAGCTATATTCCTAGCACTTAAGCACTGCTTTCTAGTCTGGAGGTCTGAACAGAACACCCAAGTCTCTTTCGCATTCTGACCTTCCTAAAATTCTCTCCATTCAATTTATAATTATTCAGCGACCATTAGAATAGTTTGGTCAATTCATTTTGTAATATCTCCGTATCGGATTCAAACGTTATAACCCTACCTTACTATCATCAGCAAACTTTTTCAGGACGCTATTGATACCTAAGTCATGATCATTAATATAAATCCAGAACAACAACTGGCCCAACAGTGACCCCTGAGGAACCCCTGTGGTAACATTCTTCCATTCAGATTTAATCCCATCTATACTAATTCTTTTCCGTCTGTCACTAGCCATGACTGAATCCACCTGAAAATCCTTCCATCTATCTCTTTGGCTTAACTTTATTCAAGAATCGTAGGTGTGGATAACCGAGCGACCACTAGAAATAAAGACATCAAGCTTATTAACTAAAGACCTAAAAACTCCGAAGCACACAACTTTTAGATATGTTTAAGAATATAATTCATAAACATTAACATATAAAATTACATTAAAGATTAACTTTGGTTATGATTAATGTATGCATTAAGTCTCCTTTTCCGTGCACTTTACCGTCCATTTTTATTCTTTTCTTGGTCTGCCCTTGAGTGGATCTGAGCGTCTGTAACCTATTCACCTTCCAGGGCCTATTTGGTTCTGGTCTATTAAATACAAGCGTTCCAAACTGTGAGAAGAACTATAAGCCTAAATTTCACGTTGTTTGGGGTGTGTAAGTCCGTATCTGTCATTGCAAGAGCCTCTTACATTGTTGGCTCTTGTAGTTTACCAGTTACTACAGGGGGCTATCAAGACAGGCTGGTCTTAATATACCGCTGATGGCAAAAGCCCTCACACCGAGCTACAGTTAGACCGCATAAAAGCCCCATTTCTTCAGTGATATATGCAAGGGCTATGGCATTTTGGAGCGGGAAAGTAGGATTTTATATAGTCCTATTCAAAACAGTTTTCCACACGCGTCCTCCCATTCTCTTGTAATTGAATAGACCTCATAAGGTGCTCCCCCACTCCGTGACCCTTCGGTTATATGGCCCCCTAGAGCCCTCTGGCGCATACCGTGCGGTGAAGTCATTCTTTTCTCGTCTCCCCGCCCGGACCCCTGATCCTTACCTAATCCTATGGAAAGATCTCAATCCTCTAGTTTGGAGAACCAGGCGGGGGAGAGGGGAAAGTCCTTCCGAAGGATCCCACACACCCCTAAAGACAGTTTTCATTCTCATGAATAAATGTATGAAGGCACTAAAATAGTCCTACTCCATCGCGAAGTAGTGAAACGAGGCTGGGGTTCCGACGCCATATTTGGAGAAATAAGCAATTTTTGTAAACCTCGGATCAATCGTCGAGATAATGATTATTCGTGTTACTGTTGCACCATTCTCCAAGAACGTTGCTGAGAAATGCCGGTCATAGTAGGTTAATAAAATTTCCTTTTTGTTTTCACAATGGAGGCGGGGGGGGGGCGATTTCCCCTAGCTATTTACTGGAGGAAACAATATTTTCTACCTCCTTGGTGAGAAAAATCCACCTGACCGCATTATTTTTGCGCGCTTATTTGTGCTTGGATTTTGTTTCCTTCCGGGATTTCGAGTTGGCCTAAATGTTCCTTTCTGAGAAAATTCTGGGCTTTTAAAATGAACATTGCGATTCGATATGGCTGCCCCATAAACTTCCTTTATTCGTTTCTGAAATTCACCACTTCTTAAGCATCGAATATTTCCCGGTCCACACACACTCATACACACATAGAATAAACTGAAACGGTCACAACGCAATGTTAGGCCGTCTGAAATTGAGGGCAATCTTTCTCACGAACCTGACAACTTAGCCTAACCGCAACTTTGACCTATTCGCGTGGGACACAAAGGGCTTGATTGACGGGGTCACCGTCACACACACTACTCAATATCCCTCATGACACGAAACACCTGCCTCCTACAGCAGTTCACACAGGGTATCCAGTGGCGCCACGAAGAGGCTTCTGAACCGGATTTCTTAATTTTTCATTTCGGCTTTTGTTCGCTATGACCCACAGGTTTCTGTTTCCCTTTTCTGTAAATTGCAGTATTTCGTGAATAACGGCTCTTATTATTTGTTCAGGAATTAATTGTTATTTCGTAAATACTTTGCTTAATTATTCGTATCCTAAATGGAAAAGTTCACACTTCGACTCGTTTGGGACTGAAAAATGACACGTGACAATTGTCATATAAGATCTCGCCGTTTCATTGGATGTTATAGGGCTGGGGTTATTCTAAGAGTGGCCTTATATATTTCTAGAAAAGGAAGGTTTAGTTAAAACAGTGACATTAGATCTTTCATACACATGTTTAGGCCAGGTCAATGTTGTGTCAAGGACAACCGTCGTTTACAAGTTTAAAGTTAAAATTAACACAGTAATTATCTTTAGCTTCATTATAGACGTACAGCTAGGAGGACGATAACTCACTTGTACTGTTAATAAGAGAGATAATTAAGTTAATGCGATTGAAACAAGACTAGCTTTGGGGTACACCATATTTTTCTCATTCAAAATTTACTGATTTCAAAGTGAATTTAAATGTATGGTTTATTAAATTACCCAACCAAGTGTTTGATATAAACTTTATCATTCAAGCTTGAGAGGATATTTGCTATAGCTTGAGAGTAGGCCAATGGGTTTTTCAGGCTTAGTTGAATGTTGGTAATGCTCCTTAATAGAATGTTATCAAGACTATGACCAGGACTTTCGATTTGGGATATGCTGTAGCTAATCCAAATTTAACTGCAGATCACCACTGAGAAATGTCTCTAAAAAGATGCATACTGTGTGTAATTAATTATTCCGTGACCTAAAACCAGTATTTCTACTTTTGCAAAATACAACTTTAGGTGAAACCGTGTATTAGTACTAACTTCGAACCGATCACTCATTAAAACAATGTTTATGAGTTGCTTGCTCTCTGTAAATTGGCTAAAGTCAACAAAATGACTAAACCTTAATTATTAAATATTCATCATCATCATCATCACTAACTATAATTTAAGAAGAGGATTTTTTTGAGTATTTGAATAATAATTTCATCTTAGTTTGGTCATGACTTGTTTTTTCATCAAAGTTATTTCTAATCTTTTATAATATCAAAAAACAAAATGGTGAAGTTCAGAAATAAATATAACTATCGAAATTTATGAACTTTTTAAAACCCAAAGAATTACAAATGGTGAAGTTCAATATTATTAATTGGCATTATTAGTTGCAAGGCCAAGGGCACTGAACAAGAATTTTCATTAATTAACCATTAAATTAAGTTGTGTCTTCAAGAAAACTCAAAATTTCCTTCAAAAACATATCAATGAAGGAAATATGCGGCTGGAGAAGAACAGCAGACTGTAAGCCAAACTGGTTCTCTTAAATGGGGTGGGGGAGCAAACTTTAACTATAATAATGCAATACTCCATTCAAAGATATATCGAGTGATATATAAGAAAGTCCCCAAAGTACATTATTAACGAGGGCATCGGCCATTAGCTGGAGTTCAGTATCGGGCGATCAATGTTAAGCGACATGATTTTCGGCAACCTATCGGATGGATGAGATGGGATGGGATATATCGTTGGAAAGTTCTCGCCCGATCCCAGATCCTAAGGTGTAATCTAAGGCAATGATGAGTAAATAAAGTCTGGATAGGGGAGACCTTATGACAGATTTAAAGGGCTCGAAGGGTATTCCGTAGGAAGGGATCGAAAGGTATTCAGTAGATTGCTCGAAGGGTATTCAGTAGGGAGTGCTCGAAGGGTATTCAGTAGGGAGTGCTCGAAGGGTATTCAGTAGGGATTGCTCGAAGGGTATTCATTCAGTAGGGAGTGCTCGAAGGGTATTCAGTAAAATAAAAATAAAATTACCAATAAAATAAAAAAAGACGGGCATTAGCAACAATCCTCTAAATGGCCCATTAAAGGAGACCTTTATCCAGCTACCGGGAGAGAATTTTGGGGGCGGAAAATGCCAACTAACTAATTTCCACCAGTCGCAGTAACCCCAAATTTTTCCTGTGGTCCCCTGTTCCTTACCCGAATAGATCTATTCACATATATAAATGAAATCCTTACCTGGATACGTAAAGATATCCCTAAGATTCGCTGTAACGGGAGTAAGCCGGCAAACTCGAACGCTGGACCGTGATCACTAGAGTCGTCTTGAGGAGGATTTTGTCCAACAGTGGGATGAATGAAACGGGTGGATTATGTTGTGCAATTTTACATCCACCCCAGCCAGGTTTCCCTAAATTTAATTACCCTTTAAAAATCAGGCTGGTATCCGAAGAGGCAATTTCGAAGCCTTGCTAATTAATTACCCACGATCCTAAGGTCCTCCCTTGTGGAGAATTGCACACCCTTTATCACCTGACTTACTCTTTTTTTACCAACCACATTCCACGCATTTTTACATCACGAACTTCATTTTGTTTTCACCTCCAATTGGACGCTCTTGTTCTCTAATGAAATCTACAGATTTCATTAGAAGCTAAAAACATTGCTACAGATTTTATTAGAAGCTAAAAACATTGCTACAGATTTCATTAGAAGCTAAAAACATTGCTACATATTTTATTAGAAGCTAAAAACATTGCTACAGATTTCATTAGAAGCTTAAAACATTGCTACAGATTTCATTAGAAGCTAAAAACATTGCTACAGATTTCATTAGAAGCTAAAAAACATTGCTACAGATTTCATTAGAAGCTGAAAACATAGTTAAGGATTTCATTAGAAGCTAAAAACATTGCTACAGATTGCATTAGAAGCTAAAAACATTGCTACAGATTTCATTAGAAGCTAAAAACATTGCTACAGATTTCATTAGAAGCTAAATACATTGCTACAGATTTCATTAGAAGCTAAATCATTGCTACATATTTCATTAGAAGCTAAAAACATTGCTACAGATTTCATTAGAAGCTAAAAACATTGCTACATATTTCATTAGAAGCTAAATCATTGCTACATATTTCATTATAAGCTAAAAACATTGCTACAGATTTCAGCTAAAAACATTGCTACAGATTTCATTAGAAGCTGAAAAGATTGTTACAGATTTCCTTAGAAGCTAAAAACATTGTTACAGATTTCTTTAGAAGCTAAAAACATTACTACAGATTTCTTTAGAAGCTGAAAACAAATTGCTACATATTTATTTAGAAGCTAAAAAACAAATTGCTACAGATTTATTTAAAAACTAAAACAAATTGCTACAGATTACTTAGGACGCTAAAAACAAATTGCTACATATTTCTTTAGAAGCTAAAAACAAATTGCTACAGATTCCTTTAGAAGCAAAAACTAATTCTTCAGGTTTCGTTAGAAACGCAAGTCGCAAGTCTCTGTTCCTGTACCCCTCTAACCGTGACCTGTGTTTAGGTAAATCCGACAGAACATCTCAAGTGTTTGTTTATAGCTTGTTAATTTACCGCTGTCCAAACAAACATTGATGGTCAATTCTAAACAAAGTTAAAAAAAACCCCTCACCTCTGTTATCATTGCCAGATTTGTGGAGAAAATGTTGAGGTTACGGTATGTGAAAGTTTGTCGAATCCGTATAGCTTGAATATAAAGAGGCTGCTAAGGTCTGGCTCGTCCACCTTGGCAGTTGCCGTTAATGAAGCGGGTCCTTGTTAACCCTTTTCCGGTTCCGTCCAGGAATGAGTGGACGAAAGCTGGTCGGCGACTAGACTGCGAAATCAGTCGCCGGCGAGGAGATATAGGTGAGAAAAGGCTGAGTAAAGAAAGTGGGGAAAAGGGAAAGGGCAATGTCTAGAAGGGATTAAGCCCAGGTAGTCTCAATCTAATTTGAGACTGCCTGGGAAACTGCCGCCAGGAAAGCGTGCCGTTGCTCTAAATACACTTTTAATACTGTGTAAAAAAGCGTTAGATAAATCAACCCAATTTCCGTTGCCAAAGAGACCTCATGATATTTACTAACTTGGTAGCTCTTCTCTCAATATATTCAAGAATATCTATATCTTTTTCACAATATGGCGATCACAGTTGAACAATATTCCATATGTTGTCTGACAATAGATCTAGGCAGTCTTTGGCCTTTTGGCAAAATTCTTTTCTGATGCGTAACTTTTTGCATGCCCTGTATTTTGAGCTTGTCTAGAGTTGCAATGGTTTCGCAACTCTAGTAAAAAATTTTTTGTGGGGGGGGGGGCAGTTCGGGGGCATAATATCAATCCTTTATCAGTTGTAGAACGCCTGAATCGACCCTAACAGTTGAAAGGCGTTTGCATCAAACTATCATTTATTTTTATCATTTTAAATGGTATCCCCCCCCCACCTTCATTCTGTATGTACTTTTGTGTGTGTTTTTGCATTGATTTAACGATAATAAAAACCTGTCTGCTCACCTAAGAAAATCCAACCGGCTCTTGAAGAGAACTTTTGTTATGAACGAAAAGCAATCTAATTCCTTTCCCCTAACGGGAGAACTATTTGAATCTCGAGGGGAAAAGGATCAAAGACAGTCGCCGAAAAAAAAAGGCAAAAGGAAAAATCGAATGGGAATGATTGATAACTTGAAAGTGGCTAAATAAAGGGGAGAACTAAAAAAAAACAAGAATAATGGATAAAAGAAAATAACACGAAAGAATAAAGTGGAAGAGTAATTAATGGCTGTTCGAAACGGTAGAATAAAACGTAAGTTTTGGAGGGGGAGGGGGGATATTGTAATATGTGAGAGTAGAAATATACGACGAAGTTTCGTCCGAAATAAATGTCTCAAAAGAACTATGAGAATCATTAATAAATAACGAAAAGAATGTCAGCGTTAAAGAAAGGTTCATTTCGTCTTTGTTATTTACTGCGCTATGAACCCAGGGCTAATGTTTTCTTGTAGTCCTTGGCCATGTATCATTTCTTTCGATTCAGATTTTTAGTACATTGTTTTTCAAAGTTTTGTTTAGAAGTTTTATTATTTAAAGAAAATTTTAAACTGATTAAAATGAATGTAAACCTAAAATTGTGGTTCGCTACTAGTTTGTTACCTTACATTTAACTGGTTCCTCTGTATCTAATTTCGATGGGTTCTATTTTTAATTTTCTGATTTTAAGATGGAGCATTGAATTTCACATTTTCTTAAAATAAGATGTGCAAATTTCTGTATGTGTTTGATTTTTTAAATTTAAAATTAAGCGTTTATTAATTTCCCAAATCTATGAATTATCGTCTGTAGAAATTGATTATAATTGATATATTCAGGCACCCTGGGTAACAAAAATCATCCGAAAGAAGAGGAAATTCAAGTTTGGTAACACAGAAATTTTGATTAGGTCGCACTATTCTCTTAATTAATTCCGTTTATTTTGAGAGCATTTCTCTGCATCTTCTGATAGATTCATGATTGTTGCATTTTCCCAAACTCGTGCCATTGTTGTTCATTCGACTCCTGCTCCAAAGCCAACTTCAAAATGGAGGCTTTGTTTTCATTCGAAGAGGGCTTCTCGCCCCCACCCACGTAGGCTTGTAGAATGGGAGAGTTAGGCGTAATCGATATCGCCTTTTATTCTTAACACAGCTGCGTTTGACATATTTTGTAAGAATGAGTTTGGCCTACAAATGTTTGCCTTGACGTTAAATACATAATGACTACCATTTAGGCTCCGGAATTATTACATCATTACTGATCTCTTCTGTTCTACCTTTTCTTGCACGTGTGTAATGGAAATCCTTTTGACACCTGTGCCTGGTGATTTGTCACAGAGGCAAATGCTAATTCTGAAATATGTTGCCGTAGCTCAACAGCGATTTGAGGCTCCTGAAAATAAATGCCGAAAACGAAATTTTTTAGGCTCGGTCACAAATGAAGTGTTGTAAGATTGTTTTTATTATTTTCACAATGGAATCTTTAAATCCTTATATATTGTTTACAGAGAAGTTGTTTGTAACAGTCTCCCAGCGATGTTCGAATGTTGGCGTTTATTAATGGAGTTTTGAGCTAAAAATGGCTTGAGTTTTGTTCCTTGTGGAAGAATTCTGTTTGATCATATTTTTACTTTTGTTGTGAAATGTTCATTTAACATATGTAGTTGATGGGCATTATTGTGTTTTTATTTTCGTGTATTTTAAGTTTGTCTTCTTTAAGGCTACGCGTGCCATCTTTTTACATTTTTACTTTCCTCTATCTCACCACTTTACAAAACATTTTGTCGTAGACCATTAATTTCTCAATCTCAGTTTTAAGAAAATGATAGCAATAATCGTTTCAACGGAAAATGTGGCTAATGATGAGTTAAAAGTAATTTGAACCCGTATGTCAAAACAAGCCTATGTTTAACGAGACTCCAAACGCAAGATGGAAGCCATCAATCTTACACGGTTAAAACTATTACCGAAGATCCAAGCAACTATCGGGTTGAGGTGAATGTCTGTTGCCAATCCTGATTGAACTTGTGGCAATCGAGACTGCTTGATATATTTCGTTTTGACTGTTAATGGATTTATGACTCCATTACACAGTTAACTTGGGTTTCAGAATTGGTCATGGAGTACCATTTGTTTCGTCATACTTTGAATGCATGCAGCTTATTTTTAATTTCTGCCTGAACTTCATCGTTTTTAGTCGCGTGCACGCGACTCTATATGTCAGTCCGTAGGTCAGCCGGTCGGATGGTAACCGTTTTTTTTCAAAGAGTTTTTGGCAATAACATAGTAACTATTTCGTCGATTCTAACGAAATTTGAAACCCATATGTTGTTTTAGATTCTCTTCCGAATGATATAATTGCCAAGGTCCTCCCAACGTTACTCCGGGAAATTTTTTAAAGTTTTGAGGGTAGTAAGGTCATAAGTAAGAAAATTGAGAGCACGCGACGTCGGTCTATTGACCTTGTTTTAAAATTTGACGCATCATATTGGTGTGGTGTTTCTGCATTTGTTTGCATTTATATCTTTTCTGCAGACTTTGTCAGTGTAAGCTGTAATAAAACTGGGATTTTTTTCTGAAAGATGCCACTAGTGAGAGAAGGATATCACACATAAACATGACTTGCAGTCTTTTACCCGAGATTCCGTAGGCGATTTTACTAAACACTAGTAGCTAAGTTCACTAGCCATGGAATAAGAGGGTGCAAATTAGCTTTGGTCAAGACCTGTAGTTGCTTGTAAGAAACCTTAATCGTGGCATTTGTATCAAAGTTTGTCTGACCTTGCTGTTGAATATCGCCAGTAACTCATTTTTTTCCTCGAAGGAAGGATTTAGGGAGATTATAAGTAATTTCCTCCTTTGTTTTCCATCATAATTATGATGAGCCTTTGTCACTATATTGATTTTTTTTATTTTAGGGCGCTGCATGTACTTCTATCGTTGGTGGTGCGTTATAGGCCTATAATCAATTAGACATTGGTTTAGAGGATGCCGTGTGTTTTTTTGTGTGCCCAGAGCAGATTAATGTCTGCGTAATATAAACGTATTTAAATGAATGTGAGAATGGAAAGCTTTTTAATGTATTTTTTTTCTTTTCATTCTTCAGGGAGGCCGGAACTGAAAATTGACACTCAGAAGTCTCTGACTTACCAGCCGCCCTCATAGATTTCTCTCCAAGATAAGGCAATTAAGGTCTGAGAGTAACGTTCCGAAGCCTTTAAGAGCGTGGGCCTGACGAAGAAGGTCTTGCAACGTCGAACGAGCTCTGGCGGGCCGACGATAAGATACGAGAAGCTGGTTTGAGTGAAAACCCCCTTAACAAGAATGGATGTTGTCGGCTTCTCTTCCACCAGCCTGTGCATTAGAGAGAAGACTAAGGTTTAGTTAATTGTCGGAGACGTGTTCCCCCTCCCCCTAACGTTCCCCTTCCCTTAGAATGCGGCTTATCGGCTCCTTGATAGCCATGTGAGGGGGGAATTGCTTTTAGCTATCGATTGCGCGTGTGGAGCGTTATTTGGGTGTACTAACGGGGTTCGTTCAGGCTTTGCTGACCGCGTATATTATTATGACTGGATTGCCCTGATCTTAGCGTCGGTTGTGGAAAAAAAATATCGAAGCTCTGATCGCTGAAGATGTACATGTTGGAGTGAATGAAGCGGTGGTGTGTAGTGGAGTGAAATGGCGACGTCTATCACATTGGCTTCGCTTCTTCTGACTTGCTTCTTATTACTGCTTGATGGAGGACTCGGCTTGAAAACAGGTGAGTACTTTATCGCTTTTAATTTTATTCTTCTTGCCAGAGTACCAATACTCTCAATTTTAACCGCCTTAAGATTTAAACGTGTATTGGTGGATTTTTGCCAAAATACACGCTTTATATTTTAATTCTGTGTAATAACCATTAAATAAAATATTGTGGAAGATACAAGACATTTGTACGGATTGTATGGAGTTAAAAACTAGAGCTTGAAGCAACGCAACTGATTTTGAATTAAATGACGGATTGTGATAAATTGAATTTAGATAATTGAGACAAAGGTCGATGATTTTATTTAATGCTAAACAACCCCCTCACGGTACCTAAATGGTGGTACCAGAAGGCTACCCGCGGAATGATGAATGGTCGTGCACGAAGTGCGTTGAAAGTGTGGGAGAGAAATTATGATTGCTTGAAGGAATGTAAATTTACATAAACTCTGTATATTTGTGTGTGGAAGGTAATTAGCAATTGATGGTTCTATTCCTTCCATCAACCCACCCATATTTTGGTTGTACTCCTGCAGGCTAACGACGACCCGGGGTTTCTTGGCCTGATTCTCTCTCTTCACCCTTTTCCCTCTCATCCACTACTTAAACATCGACATGGTATTATTGTTAGCATTATTTTATTATTATTATTATTATGCCGGTAGAATCCACCTTCACTAAAACTTCTCAGGATCCGCCATAATCCATTCTTGATCCTCGATCCTCGCTACCAATTTCGGTGGTAGGAGAACGGTGTTCAGACCATTCCCGAACCAAACAGGGAGAAATGTTAATGGGAGTAAACTCCAGAAAGAAAACGGTTAAAGGAGTAAAACTTTAGAGGTAAACACAAACGTAGTAAAACTCCAGAAAGAAGACGTTAATGGGAGTAAATTCTAGAAAGAAAACGTTAATGCTGACGACAGTAAAAAAACAAACAAACAAACAAACAAAACTAACGGGACTTTAAAGAAAGAAACTACTCGTACGTAGTAAACTCGAGAAAGAAAACACGTCAGTGGCATTAAACGCCAGAAGGAAGACGCGTTAACTGGAGTATAACTCTATAAAGGCACGTTATCTGGACTAAAACTCCAGAAATAGCGCACGTTAACTAGAATATAACTCCATAAAGGCACGTTAGCTAGAGTAACCTCAGGAAAGAAGACACGTTAACCAGGGTGTCCCCCAACCTGGAAAGCCTAGAGAACCTGGAAAAGTCAGAGAATTTATAAATGAACAGGAATAACCTAGAAAAATCAGGGAATTTTGACTTACCTACTGTAGATTTTTTAAAACAGGGTACTTTTTGTACATTTTCAAGTGGTACTTTTAAATATGCTAGGGGCAAAACTCTCTTCTTTTATATTATTGCAAATCAATTTGAAGAATTTTTGACAATTTCAGAAATATTTCCTATTGACACCATTCCTTTATGAGGAACTTTTTTGTTACTAAAATATATTGGCAAAAGAATTCTGAAACACAAAGTATATGAGGAAAATAGTAGTTCTTGTAGTGCTTTACTAAAAGCTGATTTTTACAAAGGTGATAATCTTTTACATTTCAACGATATAGATTTGTCATTTACTACAAAAACGTCTATTAGAAAATCGCCAAGACGAGCAACTGATGAAGAAATAAAGTTTTTCAGAAAAGATTGCTTGATTTTCTTTCAGAATACCATCTTAAAAATAATAGAACGATATCCCTTGCAGTTTAGTATGGTGGTGGTGGCGACTCCGTCCCCGGCCCGACAGTGGGTCGGGGACCCTCACACCTATTCCAGGCCCTACCCCAGCTCCCCGGACCATTGCAGGAGCAGACCCGCCGTCTCCCGGGGTCTCTCCCAGAGATCGACCGGGCCCAGGTCTGTGTATCTGTGGACAGTTGAAGAGATGTGTGGTGTCGTGTGTCTGTGTTAAGCATTTGGGGCAATTTGGTGTTGTATGAGTGGTGGGAGATATTTTGTGCATGTATGACGTCAGGAGGGGTGATTTGTTTGTTCGCATCTGTGCTAGCGTTCTTCTGATCTGCTTTGTGAGTGTTTGTTCTGAGTTGTGTATGGTTGGAGGTGGTGCACTTAATATTTTGTTGTAGGTTCTGTTTGTCAAGTATTGTTGTATGTTCTGAGAGTGGATTGTTTTCTTGTTTTGCTTGATTCTGTCTTTGTTGTTGTGTTAAGGTATGTGTCTAAGTTGGTGGTGTAGTTGTTGTTGTTATCGAAAATGGTCTGTTTTTTTTGTCTCGGTGATTGGGGGGTTGCCTAGTGATGTGGTGGAGGGGATGATTTGGATGTTGTGTTTTCTGCCTGAGTTGTGATGCATGTAGTTTTAGGTGATTTTTGATTGGTATGATGTTCGTCTCGTCGTGTAGATGTTGAGTGTTTGTGTCAAGAGTGCATCCTGTGGCAGTGTGGAGGCTGTGTTTTGTATTGTCTGTAGTTTTTTGGTGTTGGATTCTGAAATGATTGTAGGCCAGATTGTGTTGGCGTATTCTAGTGCTGGTCTTGTGATTGTCTTGTATGTGTTAATGAGCGTTTCCTTGGTTTTCCCCCAGTGTTTAGTTGTGAGTGCCTTGATGACTTTTGAGTGTTTCCGTGGACTTAACTATTGTTTTTTTGTATGTGTTTGAGTATGTGAGTTTGGGGTCAAAAGTGAGGCCAAGGATCTTCGGTTCTTTTGTGGTGGGTACTGGTATGTTTTCTATGTTTAGATTTAGTGTTGTGTTGTATTCTGCAGGTGGCTTTTAGCTTTAGTGAGTTTTCTATTGTTGATGTGTGTATTTTGTTGAGGTAAGGTTGTATCTCTTGTACAGTGGCTTCTGGTTTGTTGTGTGATGAGAATATTGTGATGTCTGCGTAGGTGACAATTTTTACTGCTTGTGGGGGAGTTTGTATATCTGAGGTGTAAATATTGAAAAGTGTTAGGGAAAGTACTTCTCCTTGAGGAACTCCGGATTTTGTTGTCTGTGTTTAGATTTTGTGTTTTGTATTTGGGTATATTGGAGTCGACCCTTTCTGTAGTTTGCTATGTACTTAATTGGGGTGGTGGGTATGGTGAGTTTGTGGATCTTGTTGATTAGTTTGTGTAGGTCTACTGTGTCGAATGTTTTGAACATTTCAAGGGCGACTGCTATGGTTCTATGTGGTGGAATTTTCTTGCGGTTTGGTATAGTTAAAGGCTTCAGCTCCATTTCTCTAAAGGTCATGATGTCATTTAAATTAAGCTGTCAAAGACTTGATTTATTGTTAGAAAACCATATTAAAGTAAATCGCCTGATAGGAATAGAAGCAGATTCCATAAAATAATTTCATTCTAGATTGATTGAGAATCCGTTTGTTAAAGAAATATGTCGTAATTATGACTTTGAAAAAGATTAATTAGATTAATTTTTCTCAACAATTTTTAAATCGGTTAACATTACAAATGATTATCAAGATTTTGTTAATATGATACTTAAGAGTGTTTCTTGGCAATGCCTCAGATGAGAGAGGATTTTCAATAAATAAATATTGCATGGACCGTAATTTACATGATCAGTCATTAGTTGCAAGAAGAAATATATGTGATGAAATCAGAGATGGATTGGGACCGTCTCGTTTTGAAATAGACAAACGGTTGTTATTAATCTGTCGTAATGCTTGTGAATATTATAAGGATTATCTCGAGGAACAAAAGAAAAAGGATATGGAACAAAAAAATGCAGCTGCCAATAGAAGAAATAAGAGAATTTGAAAAAAAAGGAAAATAATAGAATTTCAAATCCTAGAGGACCAAATTCTAACATGGAAAAAATATTTTTGGGGAATTATGATTTTCTGTATATACGAGGGGCGGTCAATAAGTTTTGCGAATCGGTAGGGCAAAACAGAGGAAGGGGAATGGCTGTTTGTGGGGGTGTTAGGAAAAGTTATGACAAGTCAGCACCTGCAGCCGCACGCTCCTTCCTGGTCTATTTAAGAAGCAGTAGCTGATCGCAGATCGTCAGCAGTCACAAATTTTTCAACAATGGAGAAGGTTGAGCACCGCGCAGTGATTAAATTTTTGACCAAGGAAGGCAAAAATGCAAAAGAGATCCATGAACGCATGGTTGCAGTGTACACCGACACCGCCCCTCCCTATGCAATCATTGCTCGCTGGAATAGGGAGTTCCGCCATGGTCATGAGTCCCTTGAAGATGACCCCCGTCCAGGACGCCCGGCAGACGTGATCAACGAGGACAATGTGGCCCGTGTGGAGAGGATGATCCTCGAAAATCGACGGGTGAAGGTCGAAGAAATCGAGCGAGAACTTGGAATATCACATGGAAGTGTTATCAACATCATCCACGACAATTTGGCCATGAACAAGGTCTCTGCCCGTTGGGTCCCTAGAAACCTCACGCCCCATGATCGACTTCAACGTCGTTAAAGTCCACAAGGCCAGAGTTGCACAAGCTGCCCTGCGCGAGAGCGGATTCGAGGAGATCAACCATCCCCCATACAGTCCAGATCTGGCCCCTAGCGACTACTTTTTATTCCGCCAGCTCAAGGCTGCACTGCGTGGACGCCGGTTTGGGGACGATGAAGATGTCCAGCTCGCCGTCCAGGAGTGGATTGAACAGCAGTCGAGAGATTTCTGGTTGTCGGGAATTCGAAGCCTCAGAGACAAGTGGCGCAAGTGCATTGAAGTCGAGGGTAGTTAGATTGAAAAATGATAAAACACTTTTCCTCGTATCTCGTTTCCTTATATCCGAATTGCAAAACTTATTGACCGCCCCTCGTGACTTACATATTGTATAACTTAATGTATATATATATATATATATATATATATATATATATATATATATATATATATATATATATATATATATATATATATATATATATATATATAATTTTTTTTATTAAATATAAAATAAAAGAAAGAAAGCAGAGGATGAACCTTTTATACCTTCATAAAATTTGTTATTGCTAAAAAATTGAATTTAGTTTTCTTATTTCTTTATTACTATTATATATTATTAGGACATTTCTTTTATACCAGGTCGGCATGGGGTGGGCCCTGGTGGGGTTTCTTTTCTTTTTATAATTATTTTAACAAGATTTTGATTCTTTACCAGAATTTCATCTAGGTCAGAGAAAAGTCAGGGAATTTGAAATTGGAATTTCAGGGGACACCCTGCGTTAACTGGCGTAAAGCCCCTAGGAGGAAGACACGTTGACTAGAGTAAAGCGCTAGGAGGAAGCCACGTTAACTGGAGTAAAGCACCAGGAGTAAGACACGTTAACTGGAGTAAAGCGCCAGGAGAAAGACACGTTAACTGGAGTAAAATTGCAGAAAGAAACGCGTTAACGGAAATATAACTCTAGAAAGAAGAAACAACTGGAGTAAAACTTCAGAAACACACTTAGAAACCAGTCTCGGCGCCCCGGCCTTACCCGAGTGCCGTTCGCCACGATTCGCCCCAAGTTTAAATAATTTTAAATTTCAAATCTTTTACAGCCAAATTACCCGTCTGATCCGCGAACCCGATATTCTAACCGTTATTTTAATTCGGGAACTCTTAAAGACAAAAGCGTTTCGCCGGCTACCTGGTCTGACCTTTAAGGGGTTGGTGGCTGAGGGGTTATGTCAGTACCCGTAAGGCCCCCTGATTGCAAGGGGAGTGGGGGTGATCGACTCAATTTGAGCGTCTTTTGTGGTGTAAGGTTTTAATTCTACACCTCGTATGCAATTAACTTTTTTATTGGGATTTCAAGTGGGTTTTTTTTTACTGTTTAGGATTCTTTTTGTTTTTCGGATTTAAAATTCTTGGTTACTACGGTTTTTCTTGAAATCATGTTTGGTTGTTTTTTTTTTGTCGATTCTTTGTTCTATTGCCATAAACAAGCGGAGGTTAGTGGCTTTGTTGGTTACTCAACTGTATCCTCTCCCTTTCGTAGTGATGTAAATGGTACCACAAGTTGGTTATCGTTCGCCTTACAAATGCTACACCATTCCGCCGTGTTTTCATCGACTCCACACCTGGGCCATTCGACTTTTAGTCGCTTGCTGTATTTTCACTTCACGCAAACACTTCTTTATTGTTGGCCTTACAAGATGATGTGGGTTCATGTAAACCGTATGAAGTTATGGTGCCGAAGTCAATTAAGCAGTCAGGTGGTTGGGGCGTGTGTGAGTGGGCTTCAATTTGCGCTGTGTGGAAGGAAAGCTGTTACGTGGACAATGTGAGCGCCTTTAGTATACAAGGGGTCGCTGTTCGATAAAAGTAATGCTCGCTAAATTGGCCTTGGTATGCGGATTGTATATACAGATTCCGAAGTTGCGCATTTTAATATTCTGTCTTCTGGTTATTTCTAAGGGTAAACAGGGGTAATCCAATGAGTGATTTGACATCCTCTTTCGCTCACAGTTGGGTAGAGGTCGTAATCTATTGGATTAGGCGTTGTATTTCCACTCTAGGTACCCAGTTCGATTCCCAGCGATTGCATCGAGTTTGAGCATACAACCCCGGCCGCGTACTTTTACTTCAGGGCCAATTATAACACCAGTTTCTTCTACCTCCCTTCGCACCCCCCTCCCCCAACGAGGATCTTTATGGCCATTTCATTAAAGTAACTCTCATTTGGGTTTATCTATGCGTGGGGACATTTGAATGGTGGCAGGGAGTGGAAAGGGTGAATGAACATTAAATATTAGTGATTTTAGCGCGTGGTAGGTAAGCGAAGTCCCCACCCTGGGGGTGGGGGGCAAATGTATGCTCTTACTCGGTGACGGGTGAAGTATATCGGCTCGTTTGTGAGAAAGAGCCCCAAATTGGACACTAGTAATGGAACCAATTTTACCAAAGGTGACCATTACGTACCAGGATTTTTTTGGAGGGTGAAAATGTTACCCCGTTTCCCGTTTGTCGAAATAGGTTTTCTTTATTTCCCTTTCGTGGGTCTTTCAAAGACGGTTTATCAGCTTTGATAAGTTAAAGTAGCAATCGTCCGAGGTCTGGGTCCTCTTGCCATTATTGAGGTGTGTCCGGTTGCCACTTGTGGCAAATCTAGAGTCGGCTTGGCGTGCCAGGCTTGAGGTGTGTTTTATCTGTTAGTGGGGGAAAGTTATGCGGTTATCGGAAGGAATGTTGAGAAGTGTGCGTAGATGTATGGGGGAGGAACGGGCTTAGATCATTTTTGTAAAATTGGTGGTGGGTAGGTTCCGTTACCCTGTGTGTGTGTGGTGGTTGGGGGGGGGGTTGGGTGAGGACGGGGAGTTGGGTAAATTTGAAAGGGTTTTTTTAAAAGGTATTTTACACTGTTTTAATCTTGGGTCTACCTAGCGTGTGGGTGTAATTGTCGAGGAGTGTTGGTAGAGGAGTGTTTGAGTGAGAGTTGGGTAATTTTGTGAAATTGATAGGAAGAGGTGAATTTACTTTTGTCGGTGTTTTATCTTCTTTCAACCTTGGTTTGGCCTACCTGGTGCGCTCGTGTGTGGAAGTAATATTAAGGAGTGATTGAGTGGGGAAGTTGGGTGAGTTTGTAAAATTGAAAAGAATGTAGTGTATTTTTTTTCGATGGCATTTATTGCCTTCCAGCCTTTGATATGGACGCATGTAAGTGCGAGTGTGTGAGTGCAAGTTCTTAGGGCGTTCACCTTTACTACGACTTATAGAAGTATGTTTGAAAGTAATGGCATGTTTGCGAATTTGGAGGAGCTTGATTTTGGCCCCGTTTGCTAACAACAGCTGGCTCACACTCGAGGCTTTGAGGTGGTGCTTGAGTTCTGTTTATTGTTTGCCTCAGATCCGACTGCGAGGAGAGAAGGGGCTTTGCGTTCAGAAGCCCATTCGAGCTTTCCTTGTTACTCGGCCTCAGTCCCATCGACAATCTCAAACGAGATTGCGCCTACCTGAGCTTTATTCATTGTAGAGATTTCCACGTTACCCTTTTTTCTTTACGCACCTCTTGGCCGGGTGCCAATGTCCATTTATCCATGGTCAGAGCACGGTTGGATTGGGCGGAGGGGGGGGGGTGTCCTTATCCTAATAGGCATTCGGAAGGTGATGTCATTAGCATGGGTAACTTTGCTGCGGCTGACATTTGGAATATTTTGTGCCCTCCTTTCCCTAATGACTGTAGGGGGATATACTGCTATATATGTCTCCCACACATTTTCACTTCCTCTACCTTCATCCCTTTATTTGCATTTCCTTACAAACGTTCTGCTGGCTACGGCCTCGTTGCTATTGCGCTTAAAATTGATTGGGCAGGGGGGCTTTTTTTTACCCCAATTGACCGGATAACGGTATTATTATTATCTTTAATGATAATTGTGTATATTGAAATAAAAACCAACGAGGGCAAGGAAAAGACCGCATGGGGGCACGAACGAATAGTGAGGAAATGGGGGTGGGAGATAAAGCATTTAGGGAACAGACATTCAACACCATCTCGAACCCCACTACCCTAGAAAAAAAATCATAAATTTGCAGGAATTGCCAATATTTTCCTAAATATGTGAATTTAAATATCTATTTTTAAAAGGATGTAAACTACCCCACTCGGGGGATGATCCAACCCCCGAATTTAAGGGGGGGAGGAAAGGTAGGCATCAGGAAATCTGTAGGGAATTTGGTCCATAAATTAATGGGATTTAGGTATTAATTTCGTTTGCGCCCCTTAATTTATTTGTCTTTGTTTGGCAAATCGATACGAGGGCCATGGCCAGATGTACTCTTGTTGCCTATTCTTAATTCCCGAAGTTTCGGTTCTTTGTTTTCGTTATCCGTGTTAAGTTGGTCTTTTCTTTTGTCGAAGGTGTGTATGGGCCTGTCTGCATGTATACCAGATACTGAATACGTACACGACGTACGCGGTGTTTGAATACGCACATAGCGTGTTTGGAATTAACCTAAGTATCTGAATATTCACATAACGTGTCTCCAAATATACTTGGAGTATTGAATACGTACATATTCAGGACGTACACAGGGTATTGATTAGCCACACATCTTGACGTACAGGTATTGAATATGCGCATAACGTGTTGGACGTACACGAGGTATTGAATATGACACAACTTATATTAACGTTGTGGGATTTTAATAATGAAATCAGAATATATTGTTTTAATGAGGAAACCAACGAGGACCGCCAGCATTTTTTTACATGATTACTTTAAAAAGGGGGACGATATTGTGGAGAACCAGCAAGAAATAGCCGCCGTAAATACACACATTTAAACTTATAGGACATGTTAAAAAGAAGGGGAAAAAAACAACCTACTTAAAAACTAAAAAGCAAAGAGCTAAAACAAACGAAAAAAGCAAAAGAAGTAATCAGCATGCTCATGTGTCAGATGTGGGCCCCTTTCACTCAGGGGCTCGATCATGCACCTAAAACACACGAAAAGGACTTAGCAGTATCCTCGTCCCGAATTCGCGGTACCGAAACAGTTTTTCTTTTAATATGGGGGAAGTTAGATGTGTGGAAGATTCCTATGTCGAGAAACAGTTTGTTTGTGTTTTTTTCACGTTTTTTACTTTCCTATTATCAACAGCGGTTTTTTTTCATTCTTATTTTAAAGTAGCCTAGTGTTAGGCTTTCGTGAGTGCGGCGACTTGTGCCCAAGTGGGTAGTCGCCAAATAGGCTCTTAAAAAAATTACTTTCCTATTATCGACAGCCATTTTTTTTACTTTCCTATTATCGACCGTCAGTTTGTTTACTTTCCTATTATCGACAGCCAGTTTTTTAGGGGGGTGGTCGATGACCTCCATGGTAGTGATCATTCAAATATCATTTTCTGGTCCGCTGCCGCCCGAGAGCCCGCCCACCCCGTTGGTGCTTGGCACGGTGGTCTGCATTTCAGGAAATGACTGAATTCTTTATCTCAGTCGAGGAGTTTAGGTCCGTAGATGAGGCCGTTGAGTTCTTCTCCGATAACCTCATCGCCGCGGGCCTAACTACTATTCCTTGAAGGTCTGGCCGTTTTCCACGCCGACCACTCCCATGGTGGTCAGCCGAGTGTGAAACTGCCCTCAAGCAGAAGCGTTATGCCTACCTGCGCTATAAGCGCCGCCCGAACCATTTCACTGTCGGTAAATTTCGTCGGGCTAGGGCTAGGTTCCGGTATATTTCGAAGCACGCCCGCCGCTCTTCTTGGTGGGCATACGTGTCTTCATTTAACAGGAAGACCCCTCTAGCAGAGGTGTGGAAGCGAGTCAAAAGGATTCAGGGCAAGTTCTCGCAGGACTTCCCCCCCCCCCCCCCTCCCGTTCTCCAGTGCGGCTTCCTCAAGTTCCACTCCACGTCGGATGCTCTGCTCGGACTGGAAAATGCCGTCTGCGAGGACTTCCTTTGTATACAGCACTACGCCACGGTGGTTTTCGATCTGGAGAGTGCCTATGATACCGATCCACCCTGACCCAGACTTGTTTCTCAATGGGGTACGCCTGGAAGTGGTTGAATCCCACCGTTTCCTTGGTCTTGTATTTGACCGACGCCTCACCTGAGAGGCTCATATTCGTAGCCTTAAGTTCTCTTGTGCCCACGCCATGGATATTCTCCGTTCCGTGACATCCAGTGCTTGGACTGCTGATAGGGCTACTGCCTTACTTTTTTAGCGATCCTTTGTTCGTTCGAAACTCGACTACGGATGCGAATTTTATGCATCCGTAGCTGAGCGTTTATTGCAGAAGGTGGACTCGATCCACCACACCAGCCTTAGCTTGGCGACCGGTGCCTTCCCCACTTTCCCCATTGAGAGCCGACTTGTCGATGCTGGGGAGATGCCGCTCGCTCTACACCGTGCACAGTGCATTATTCGCCTGTACGTGCGAGCCCGGTGCCTCCCTCAGTCGCCAACAGCTCTCACTGCATCGGCAGCTGATTTCGACGGTGCCTATGCCGCCGAGAGACTCCAGTCATACCCTAAGTCTAGGAAACTCCTTCAAGAGGGGGTCGGCTTCCACGCCGTGTATCCCCTCTGTTTGAAGTCAGCGGGGCTCTGCCAGGCGCTGCTTCTGTCATCACGTCGACGTGCCCGGTTCGGAGACGGGATTGTGATTTTTAGCGACTCACAAAGCATCCTGAGTGCTCTCGGGGCATTGGAATCTCCGCATCCCCTGGTTCGCGATGTTCGTGGCGCCACGGTTTTGGCAAGCAGAGCGGATGTCGAGATTATCTTCTGCTGGGTTCCTGGACATGTAGGAATTGCGGGGAATGAGGGCGCTAACGAGTCCGCGAGGACTCTGCGACCGGACCAGCCTTTCGCTCTTCCTCACACCGACTACATGGCAGGAATACGTGCAGCTCTTCGGGCTGCCTGGCAAAGAAGATGGGAGACGGTCGAAGGGAACTTAAAGTTGCGTGCCATTGCCACGCGACTGTTTCAATGGACCTACCCCCAATGCCCTGGAGTCTTCAGGTTGCTTTCTGTGTCTCTGAATTGGACACACTCGCGGGACGCACCGCCATTTGATGGATCGCTTGCCAGCGCCCTAATGTGAAGACTGCGTTGTCCCCCAGACTGTTCGACACATTTTTGTTGGATTTCCCAGTCTGGGCAATCTCCGCGCACGTTACCTGTCCCGGTACCGGGATGGGCGGGGTCGTTACCGCCTGTCCTTTGTACTCGGGATGAGTGCGTGCACATTGACTGGTGGACTTATAGACTTTTGAGGGAGGCCGGCCTTCTCCCCTTTATTTAACTGCGTTTGTTTTGTTGGTTTTTGTTATTTTAGTAGGTCGCACGTTCCTTTCCTGGGGGGAGGCGGACCTCCCCCCGACGCCAGATCTTGCTTCCTGCCTTTTTCCCTTTTTTTATTTTTATTGTTGTTTTGTGTTTGTTTGTTTTGCATCTTATTTTAAAGTAGCCTAGTACTAGGCAGTGTTGAATACGGCGACTAATGCCCAAGTAGGCAGTCGCCAGATGAGCTCTTAAAAAAAAAATAATAAATATTATCTACAGCCAGTTTTTTTACTTTCCTATTATCGACAGCCAGTTTTTAACTCTTCTCTTATCCACACCCATAACCTTCGCACTGCGTATCTTCCATAGATTTTTTATTGGGTTCAATCGGAGGATTTTCACCACTTCCATATTTTCTACAACCAGGTAACCTCTTCACCGTTGGTCTTTGCTGTGTGGCACGGAACATTGTCTTCCATGAAAAGAGGCTCATCTACTCTGGATGTTCGTAAAGAATGGACCACATGTTCCTGAAGCAGATTCTTGTAGGCCACAACGTTTACTTTGCAGCCAAAACGGACTAGCGAACAGATTCCAACCCTTGAAAATGAATGAAGGAGTCAACTTTTCTACTTTGCGGCGCATTACATGCAGTTTCCCACCCGAACCCCCGTCTTCCAGTGGTCAACCTGTTTTATGAAGGTTTTGTCGACCTTAAACTCGTATTGTCATTTATGAGGTGCCATTAATGGCAGTCGTTAATGCACGCGAGACTAGCATGCACACGTTCTCTAGTTTTGGACGCACCTTTTCATCAAATGCATTACGTTCACCTTTTTTCCCGCAGCTGTTCTATGAAAGGAAACTTTGCCTCGATCGGATGCAAATTTGAAAGAATATTCTTGCAAGTTTCATGGAGATTAGAGGATTTATCAGAAAATGTAGATTTAAGTTATTTTGTCCTGTAATTTTTGGACGGTATTGTATATAAATGTCCAAAAGAGCTCACGCTAGCCGAGTGGATGCGGCGTTGGTCTCCCAGCGTCGCGGTACCGGGTTCGATCCCGAATCCCGGCATGAGCGGACACAAACGTGGCCACCATGCGGTGGACGTATTGGGCTCAGCCCTGTACTGGGGTGGGTAAATCTTACAGTTCTCATCACACACACAGCCAGTTACAACACTGCTTTCTTTCCCTTTCCGTCTATATCCACATACCTCTGACGCGGAACAGGTCTCTCTGACCCGGGGCGACGAAGGTTTCACCTGAACGCTGTTTGGTGTCAAAACCCCGTAAGGGGCGCGGCGATTTGCCATCCTGGCCGCCGTGCCGACGGGATCCAGCGCTCCGTCCGGCCTCAGCTTAGCCTCTCTTCCTTCCTTCAGATAGCCCGATTTCTCCCCTACCTCGTCGCTTTTCATACAACCTCTCCCACAACTTTCTCTGGTCAGCCTCTAATTTCACAGGGTAGAATGCTGACCTTCTTCTCAAGCCAACCACCCCGGATCGGGGCTGGGGGGGAGGGGACATTGTTCCCTAACCCCTGAGCTCCGGTTCGGGATGGGTTTTTTTTAACAACCTGCTTCATCCCCACCCATACCTTCCTCACATCCCTTTTCCTCTCCTCTTCACAACCTATATTTTTTACGCCGTGTTCAAGGTGGAGCCGCCATGCCGAAGGACTGCCAGGCCACCAGGCGGGAGGGGTGGTCCCGAATGGCGGCGCCTGGCTCTGCCGGGCTTGTAAGCACCTCTCGCAGTGCGGGCAACTGCGAGAGGTGATGAGCTATTGCGTCCCGTATTAAAAAAAGGGTCACCATGCCAATGTATGACAAAAAAAAACAAAAAACCCAACTTCCCCAAGAAAATCAACGGAGCTGCCCTCGGGCAGCTCCACCGAGAAAATGGAGGTCCCCCCCCTTGTGCTTGCGCAAGGGACCCTCCATAATTCTTTAACCGGAGAGGAGGCTTACTCCTCTCCTACGCCTACGCCTACGGGTGTAGGGGACTCCCCCTCACCCCCTTCTCTGGAGGTGCTTTCGGGCACCTCCCTATCTCCAACGGCAGTCCCTCCTTTGCTTTCTAAGGGGACTGCCAAGAAAGCCAGCAGGCAGCCCATTGCCGACCGCCCCTCGTACAAGCGGCTCGGTAGGGCAAACCCCCTTAGGGGGGAGAGGGAAGCCAGGCCCCTTCGGTCGCTTCCCTCAAAAGACCTGCTGGCAAGAATTTTAAACCTTGCTGGGGTCAAGGCCTGTGCCTCCCCACACAAGACTGGCGACACTGCCAAGGGGACCTGCGATGTCCTGGGAGGGGATGGCCAACTGGAGGCCCCTCCTGTGATAGACATGGTCCTTGAGGAGACCCAGCCTCAGATGGTAGGGCCTTCCATGGGGGGGAATCCGGGCTCGGCGCCAAGCACCGAACCCGAATCCGCCCCTATGCAAGGTCCCCCCTCAAACGGCCGAGGGCTCCGAGGCAGTAAAAGGAGGGGAGGGATCTCCTCCGACAGGTGCCCCTACGACGACCAGGACCTTCTCCATTTCGGAGAGGGACCTGGCTGAGGTCGGCCCATCTGGCATGGGGGCTTCTGCCGGCGGAGGTGAGAAGCGGGTTCATTCCCCGCCCTCCTCTCCTAAAAAGAAAAATACTAAAAAGACGAAGAAGACTCGGGGCTCCTCTCCATCCGCGGGGGCTGCGGGGACGGATGGGTCTGCTACCACTTTGGTAGACGACCAAGCCAAGATCGGCACATCCGGCCCCTCTACCCCCTCGTGTGCGGAGCCCCTGACTAAGACTAACACCAAGAATGCACAGGGCGGAGCCTCGATGACATCGGGGCCCCTGATTCAGAGGTTACCTGGCGTTTTCGAGCCCGCTGGCTTCAAGCGCTTCCTCGTTATTCGCTCCACTGATGGCAGCATGTTGTCCAAGGGCAACATGATCCATCAGAGGAGAGGATTAGCTAGTGCGATTGGTAGAGAGCCGAAGGTAACCCGTTTCTCGGACGGGAGCCTTCTGGCGAATGCGGTGAATCCCGCCGAGGCGGCCAAGATAAGTGCTCTTCGGACACTTCATGGCACCCCGGTGAGTGTGACGCCGCACTCTACCATGAACTTTGTGAAAGGAGTAGTTTATGCGAGGGAACTCGTTGACTACTCCATAGAGGACATCATTCTAGAGCTGGCCGACCATGGGGCGGTCAAGGTCAAACGTGTGATGAGAAAACAGGGAGGGGCCTCGAGACCCACCCCTACACTCTTCGTCACGTTCGACTGCGACAAGCTCCTTGAGTCGGTGCGTGCCGGTTGGTACCGCTACCGCGTGAAGGCATTCGTGCCACTGCCGCGGCGGTGCTATTACTGTCACCGCTTCGGCCACACGAATCGATCATGTAGACGTGCAAAATCGGGGTCACCCGAAGTCTGTGTAAATTGCTCCAAGGTCGCACACGATAAGTCCAAATCGTGTGTGGCCAAGTGTGTCAATTGCGGAGAGCCGCACCCTGCTTCTTCGAAGCAATGTGGTGCATATCTCCTTGAGAAAGAAATCCTGGCCGTTCAGGCCCAGGAACGACTCTCATTCCGCGAGGCTAAGGACTTTGTCCTGGCGCGCCCGGCTCTGCCTGGGACGTCATATGCCTCAATAGTTAGAAAAGCACCCTCTGCTCCTGGCCCATCCAGGCCAACGAGCACGGTTGTTTCCGCGACCATTCGGAGCCCTTCTGCGGGCTCTACTACACCCGGGCGCTTCCCTGATAGAGCTGGCGGCAAAAAGGGTTCACACCCAGCCCCGGCTAAAACCAGGGCTCCCCCCTCTTTCCCCAGCGTGACCGTTTCCCGTAAGGCGAAACGGCTACGCGCCTCCACAGAGTCGTTAGACTCACAGGAGGCAACACCCCTGATATTGGTCGCTAGGCCATCTTCCGGGGTTCCTAAAGCTGTTCCCCGAAAGGAGGACAGCAACAAAGGAGCTTCGGCCCCTTCGCCCACGCCCCGAGGTGGAGCGAGTGGCTCGGAGACGGTGGTTCCTCGAAAAGAGGGCCCCCCGCCACCGAAGCCGCAACGCCCGCCTAAGGTTTCAAGGCGGAGGGAGGAAAAGACTCGCATGGCGAGCCCAACCTCCCCCAATAAGTCCTCGAAGGCGACAGCGCCTTCAGCGCTTTGTCCGGCCAACAGCGCCCGGGGTTCTGCCCCCGGGAAGCATACGGCCATTCCCGTGAGGGTCTTCAATTCGAGGAGGGCCCCCGCGTCTCCTCCGAGCTAGGCCTGGAGGGCATATTCCTTCAATGGAATTGCCGTGGACTACGGGCCAACTGGGAGGAGCTGCGGAGGCTCGTCTCGTCCCGTTCCCCGTTAGTTATTTTTTTGCAGGAGACCATGCTAGGCGCGTGCCCGCTGCCTGCCCTCCCGGGGTATAAGGGTCTTGCGACCCCACCACCGCGGGATGGCCGGGATGGGGGATGCGCGGTTTACACCCGGCATGATGTCTCCGTTCTTCCTTTCTCTTTAGATATCTCCTTTCAGGCAGTGGCTGTGCAGCTGCACCTGGATAGGAGGTATACTATCATTTCTGCGTACATCCCACCGTCAGCTGACTTCGACGCGGCGGACTTCCGCCGCGTCGTGGCACGGTTTCCGAGGCCCTATCTCTTGCTTGGAGATCTGAACGGCAGGCATCCTCTCTGGGGAAATTACTCCATAAATCCCAGGGTACAAGTCCTTGCTGATCTGATCGAAGAGCTTGAGATGGGTGTCCTAAACGTGGATGAGTTTACGCATCACTGTCCGAGAACCGCTTCATTTTCTTGCCTTGACCTATCTTTGTGCTCTTCGGATGCACAGCCTGATTTTGATTGGGGGGTGGTCGATGACCTCCATGGTAGTGATCACTTTCCCATTCAAATATCATTTTCAGGGAAACTGCCGCCTGAGAGACCACCTCGGTGGTGCTTGGCGCGGGCACGGTGGCCTGCATTTCAGGAAATGACTGAATTCTCTATCTCAGTCAAGGAGTTTAGGTCGGTAGATGAGGCCGTCGAGTTCTTCTCCGGCAACCTCATCGCCGTGGGCCTGACTACTATTCCTAGGACGTTTGGCCGTTTTGCACACCGACCACTCCCATGGTGGTCGGCCGAGTGTGAGACGGCCCTCAAACAGAAGCGTTATGCCTACATGCGCTATAAGCGCCGCCCGAACGATTTCACTGTCGCTGAATTTCGTCGGGCTAGGGCTAGGTTCCGGTATGTTTCGAAGCACGCCCGCCGCTCTTCTTGGCGGGCATACGTGTCTTCACTTAACGGGAAGACCCCTTTAGCTGAGGTGTGGAGCGAGTCAAAAGGATTCGGGGCAAGTTCTCGCAGGACCCCCCTCCTGTTCTCCAGGAGAATGGGACCGCAATCTCGGACCCCGCTTCCGTGGCGGAATCCTTAGCGACCGCTTTTTCCGCATTCTCTAGCCGTGATGCAGCTCCTCCAGCATTCAATGCACGTCGTGATGTCGCGGAAGGCCACCGGCTGGACTTTACCTCCAGAGGCGGAGAACCCTTCAACGACAAGTTTACTGTGAGTGAGTTGCGTTCCGCTCTCGCTTCGTGCGCGGACACCGCCCATGGTCCGGACGATGTCCCGTACGCCATGCTTCGACACCTGGGTGAGCGAGGCATGGCCTTTCTGTTAGATTTGTTCAACAGGATCTGGGTGGAGGGTCTTCTCCCAGACTCCTGGCGAATCGCTACTGTGCTCGCCTTTCGCAAGCCGGGAAGAGATCACTCTACTCCGACCGGTTTCCGCCCAATCTCTCTAACCTCTTGCGTGTGCAAGTTGATGGAGAAATTGGTAAATGTTAGATTAGCCTATTTCCTGGACAGCGGAGGCCATCTGTCTTCTGCACAGTGCGGCTTCCGTAAGTTCCACTCCACGTCGGATGCTCTGCTCCGACTGGAAAATGCCGTCTGCGAGGCTTTCCTTCGTAGACAGCACTACGCCACGGTGTTTTTTGATCTGGAGAAGGCCTATGATACCGCATGGCGATACGGTATCATGGAGACTCTCCACACGATGGGGGCGAGGGGACGCCTCCCAATCTTTATATCTGAATTTTTGCGAGATCGTCGATTCCGCGTACGGGTGGGGGGAGCCCTCTCCGGCCCAAAGGAGCAGGAAGAGGGTGTCCCGCAGGGAAGTGTCCTCAGTGTCACACTCTTTGCCCTGAGCATCAACGGCATCACCTCGGTGCTGCCGGAAGATGTTCTCGCTACGCTCTACGTGGACGACCTTTCGATCTCTTTTGGCGCGGCCCAGATGCCAACTCTGGAGCGTCGACTCCAACAGGCATTGAACCGCGTCTCTCGCTATGCCGAAGCGCACAGGTTTCGGTTTTCTTTGGCCAAGACTAAGGTGGTGCACTTCTGCCGCCATCCACGCCTTCACCCCCACCCAGATTTGTTTCTTAATGGGGTGCACCTGGATGTGGTTGAGTCGCACCGTTTCCTTGGTCTTGTATTCGACCGACGCCTCACCTTGGAGGCTCATATTCGCAGCTTTAGGGTCTCTTGTACCCGCGCCATGGACATTCTCCGTTCCGTGACGTTCAGCGCTTGGGGCGCTGATAGGGCTACTGCCTTACTTTTTTATCGATCCTTTGTTCGCTCGAAGCTCGACTACGGATGCGAGTTTTATGCATCCGCAGCCGAGCGTTTATTTCGGAAGGTGGATTCGATCCACCACACCGGCCTTCGCCTTGCGACCGGTGCCTTCCGCACTTCCCCCATTGAGAGCCTGTTGGTCGATGCTGGGGAGATGCCACTCGCTCTGCGCCGCGTGCAGTGCATCACTCGCCTGTACACGCGAGCCCGGCGCCTCCCTCAGTCGCCAACAGCTCTCACTGCATCCGCAGCTGATCTCGATGGTGCCTATGCCGCCGAGAGACGCCAGTCATACCCTAAGCCCTTTGGGTTTAGGGCCAGGAAACTCCTTCGAGAGGTAGATATAGCTCTCGGGCCGGTGGCGCCCCTGGTTCTGCCCAGGACACCACCCTGGAGGGTACCACATTTGGCTATTTGTCTCCACGCCTCTGCTCCCAAAGCTTGTACTGCGCCGGGAGTATTGCGTTCGACCTTTTTGGAGCACACATCGTGTCACGCTGGTACCGTGCCAGTGTATACGGATGGCTCCAAGTCCCAAGAGGGGGTCGGCTTCCACGCCGTATCCCCTCTGTTTGAAGTCAGCGGGGCTCTACCAGGCGCTGCGTCTGTCTTCACGGCCAAGCTGGTGGCAATACACCACTCGGTACGGGAGATTACGCGACTTGCCCGGTTCGGAGACCGGATTGTGATCAATAGCGACTCACAAAGCGCCCTGAGTGCTCTCGGGGCATTGGAATCTCCGCATCCCCTGGTTCGCGAAATCCGTGACGCCACGGTTTTGGCGAGCCGGGCAGATGTCGAGATTATCTTCTGCTGGGTTCCTGGACATGTAGGAATTGCGGGGAATGAGCGCGCCGATGAGGGCGCCAAAGAGTCCGCGAGGACTCTGCGACCGGACCAGCGTTTCGCTCTTCCTCACACTGACTACATGGCAGGAATACGGGAAGCTCTTCGGACTGCTTGGCAAATAAGATGGGAGACGGTCGAGGGGAACTTAAAGTTGCGTGTCATTGCGCCGCGACTGTTCCCATGTACCTATCCCCCAATGCCGCGGCGGCTTCAGGTTGCTTTCTGTCGTCTCCGAATCGGGCACACTCGTGTGACGCATCGCTATCTGATGGAGCGCTCGCCTGCGCCCTATTGCAACGACTGCGTCGTCCCCCAGACTGTTCGGCACATTCTTGTCGAATGTCCCAGTCTGGGTGATCTTCGCACACGACACCTGTCCCGGTACCGGGATGGGCGGGGTCGCTACCGCCTGTCCCTTGTGCTCGGGACGAGTGCGTGTACTTTGACTGGTGGACTTATTGACTTTTTGGGGGAGGCCGGCCTTCTCCCTTTTATTTAACCCGATTTAATTGTTGTTGTTGTTTTTGTAATTGTTTTTGTTATTGCTTTGTTATTGTTATTTCTTTTTATTGTTTTCTGTTTAATTTTTTAAAGTAGCCTAGAACTAGGCTGTTTTTTACGGCGACTTATGCCTAAGTCGGCAGTCGCCAGATAGCCCCTTAAATAAAAAAAAATAAAATGGTGTCAAAACACAATACTTCCTGGCACCCTTCCTCAAAGCGGACCGGACCCCGGGGCCCTCGGGCGTAATCAGCGATTGTCATACTGACTTTTATGTAGATTTCATTATCCGGTCGGGGATCCTCCCTGGATCAAGGAAGGATTGGCGTCTATTACTACTACTAAATGTCAAATAACTGGAGGGGAGAAGTCCTGGACCTCCCCCCATCCCCTGAAATTTTGCACTATTTATTTCGTCTTCCCAAATAAAGATTGGCATTTCTATGTCTTTTCGATGGCGATGCCCTCGTTAAACGTCGCCAACCGAGATAATAACAGTCAAAAATCGTCGTCGAATTCAACCCAAACCCATAATAGATTTCATACTTTTTTATACCTCCACTCATAATTTACATTTCTAAATCGAACTCCATCTACTTCTTGGATGACCAGGCCATCCACCTCTAACACATCCCTCTCTACTATCCACTGGACCAGGCGCAAATCCAAGGGGTGGGGGCTAGGGGGGTGAAGCCTCTTCCCAAATTTAACAACCATTTATGTTTATATTTCTTTTTTAAGCGACCCTTGTATTCTGCTATTCAGAAAGAGTTATGTAATAATATAGAATATATATAAAAACAGCTTTGTAAAACCGTTGCGATCGAATGTACCTTATATGATACATGTCTAAAATAGAGGTAAATCTCAAAAATAATGATTAAATATAGTATTATACCTTAACTGACGTCCAAAAAGTACAATAAACCACAATTCATAATTTTCTGATGTGTGGTAAAAATTCGGTTCTGTAAGACTCGGTCGGTGCCACTCCTGTGTGAGATGCCCTTATTTATTATTATCAATGCCCTTTTCTCAGAGGGACGAATTCAGATAGCCCCCCTCCCCCCAATTTTTATCCTGGATCCGCCACTGCAGTGGAATAACCTGTATCATCTGCTAACTTGACTTTTTAAACCAACAAACGTGACCCAGAATAGCCCCCTCCCCTTGGGAATATTACTAATTGATGTTTTTTTTTTATTGACTTACATTTTACAATCACAAGTTGCAGTCTATTTTTGAAAGCCCGCCCCCCCCCCCCTCCCGACAGCCCATGTTGGTTCTACATAAACATTAACCTCTGATGTAGAACCGAATGTTTTGTTATGGTAGAGATGTTGCCCCCATCAACATCTCCTCCTCTATCCACAATACCTGTGATCTATTCTAGAAATTCCTTCAATCGTGAGAGCAGAATCTTACTCACTTGAGATCTAGGAGCGCCCAATTCCCCTGAACTCCGTTAATGACCAATGTGAGTGGCCCCTTACTTCAATGGAGACCACCAGAGCCCCCCTCCCCACCAAAAAAAATCGGCGCTCGTTGGAAGCTGGGGTCACTCCGGCGGTACGTCGAGTTTGAAGCAGGAGCGCAGAACGCTCCGACCACACAGCACCGCTGTCTCATATCCCTCCTATATTCGCACACATGACTCCTTCGTCTCGAAACCTGATGGGATGGTGGGGCTGTCAGCCACACCTCCCTGACGCAGAACGGGTGGCCCTACCTTGGGCCATAGGAGGTTTTCTACTGTTGGTGGCAAAACTCTTTCCGTTCTTCGAGGCCACCCCCACTGGTGAGTTGCGGCATGCGAACGATTGTCACGCTAATCTTTATGTGAATTTCATTATTCGGAGGGATGGCGTAATTAGGTAACTAAGCCGGGTCATCGTTGAAGCTACAATTTAGAGGGTGGTTTACCCTCCCTGTCCCGTAAAGTTAGTGTCCTCCAGCTCCAGAACGCCCCCGAGTAGTCCCTTCTTTAAACTACTCGGGTTATGCATCTTCCCATAATCTTCACTTTCCCTAACTTTACCACTTTCTGGCGGAAATGTCATCTTTAGCGTCATTATTATTATTTATTATTGTTGTTTTTTTTTACGCTATAAATCTAAGGGTGTGTAGTTGTCAGGTTCGCTTTTATTTCCTTTTCAATTTACCATTTTTTGGTTCTTTTATCTTTTTGTTTTTCGGCCAAGCTCAGAAAGAGTTGCGTATCACTTTTCATATTGCTCCAAATAGTCTCCTCCTTGTTTTTCTGCCCAGGAATTTTCCATTCACCTTTTTGCTTACGGAATCTCTAATCAAAGACTGGTAAATGCTTCCTTTAATCTTGGCCTATTAATAAATAATTTGCTTCAATTAACGTGTTTTTCCCCCTCGTTTTACGATGAGGTAATCCCATTTGTTTGGCGAACAAAAACCAGCGATATTTGCAAAGAAAAAGAATAAAAGGCGAGGCGATCCGGAATAAGCCATCTTGACTGATGGCTCCTAAGACGGTTTCACTTTTTCCTGCTTAATAGTGACGTGGAATCCGTCGTTTTAGGTCGGGAACTAATCCACCCCGCCATTCTAAGGTTGGCTTGAATTCAGGATTTACCTGACGACGGATCCCACTGTATGTGTCGAAAGACCATACGTTTTTTTGTTTTTGTTTTTTAAATATATAATTTGATTAGGATTGGCAACGACTTATTTAGGTTGAACGTAAGAGGCGTTTCCTAAGTGACATTTCTGGGGTCCTTGATAACTTATTGGGTGATTAAGTATAGTGAAAGGTGATTGGGTTGTTGGCCTATCTTTGCTCTATGCTCCATTATATATATATATATATATATATATATATATATATATATATATATATATATATATATATATATATATATATATATATATATATATATATATATATATATATATATATATATATATATATATATATATATATATATATATATATATATATATCCTCTCAAGCTCCAGGTAGTGCCTCCTCGGTGTGGATAACAATATCTTTTCTCTCTCTCATCTTCTATATCTTTCTCTATCTATCCTCTCTCTTTTCTCTCTCTCTCTCTCTCTCTCTCTCTCTCTCTCTCTCTTTATTTCTCTCCTCCCTCCCTCTTTATTTTTATTATTTATTTCCCATTTCTTTTTCCCTATCCATCTGAGTGATTTATTGTATCCAGCGCTCCGTCCGGCCCCAGCTTAGCCTCTCTTCCTTCCTTCAGATAGCCTGTATTTCTCTCCTACTTCGTCGCTTTTCATACAACCTCTCCCACAACTTTCTCTGGTCAGCCTCTAATTTCACAGGGTAGATGCTGACCTTCTCAAGCCAACCGTCCCGGATCGGGGCTGAAGGGGGAGGGGATAACGTTCCCTAACCCCTGAGCTCTAGTTCGGGATGGGGGATTTTTAACAATCTGCTTCATCCCCACCCATACCTTCCTCACATCCCTTTTCCTCTCCTCTTCACAATCTATCTTTTTACGCCGCGTCTAAGGTGGAGCCGCCATGCCGATGGACTGCCTGGCCACCAGGCGGGAGGGGGGGTCCCAAATGGCGGCGCCTGTCTCTGCCAGGCCTGTAAGCACCTCTTGCAGTGCGGGCAACTGCAAGAGGTGATGAGCGATTGCATCCCGTGAAACAAATAGGGTCACCATGCCCAATGATGAGAAACACAAAAATCTCCCCTTAATTCTCCCTGTGTCACCAACGGAGCCGCCCTCGGGCAGCTCCACCGAAAAAATGGATGTCCCCCCCACCTGTGCTTGCGCAGGAGACCCTCCATATCTCTCTAACCGGAGAGGAGGCTTACTCCTCTCCTTCGCTTACGGGTGTAGGGGACTCCCCCTCACCCCCTTCTCTTGAGGTGCTTTCGGGCACCTCCCTTTTTCAAGCGGCAGTCCCCTCTGTTCTTTCCAAGGGCACTGCCAAAAAAGCCAGCAGGCAGCCCTTATCCAGCCGCTCCACATCGAAGCGGCTTGGTAGGGCAAACCCCCTTAGGGGGAAGAGGGAAGTCAGGCCCCTTCGGTCGCTTCCCTCAAAAGACCTGCTGGCAAGAATATTGAACCTTGCCGGGGTCAAGGCCTGTGCCTCCCCACACAAGACTAGTGACGATACTCCCAACGGGACCTGCGATGTCTTGAAGGGGGGGGGGGGGCGATGGCCAACTGGAGGCCCCCCCTGAGATAGACATGGTCCTTGAGGAAACCTAGCCTCAGACGGTAGGGCCTTCGATGGGGGAGGAATCCGGGCTCGGTTCCAAGCACCGAACCCGAATCCGCCCCTATGCAAGGTCCTCCTCAAACGGCTAGGGTTTCCGAAGCAGTACACGGAGGGGAGGGATCTCCTCCGACCGGTGCCCCGACGACTAACAGGACCTTCTCCATTTCGGAGAAGGACCTGGCTGAGGCCGGTCCATCTGGCCTGGGGGCTCCTTCCGGCGGAGGTGAGAAGCGGGTTCATTTCCCGCCCTCTCCAAAAAAGAAAAAGAAAAAGACTTATAAAACAAAAAAGACTCGTGGCTCCTCTCTATCCGCGGGGGATACGGGGACGGATGGGTCTGCTGCCAGTTTGGCAAGCGGCCAAGCCAAGATCGGCACATCCGGCCCCTCTGCCCCCATGGTTGCGGAGCCCCTGACTAAGACCAAAAGTGCGCAAAGCGAAGCCTCGATGACATTGGGGCCCCTCATTCATAGTTTACCTGGCGTTTTCGAGCCCGCTGGCTTCAAACGCTTCCTTGTTATTCGATCCACTGATGGCACCATGTTGGCCAAGGGCAACATGATCCATCAGAGGAGAGGATTAGCTAGTGCAATTGGTAGAGAGCCGAAGGTGACCCGTTTCTCGGACGGCAGCCTTCTTGCAAATGCGGCGAATCCCGCTGAGGCGGCCAAAATAAGTGCCATGAACTTTGTGAAAGGAGTAGTTTATGCGAGGGAACTCTTTGACTACTCCATTGAGAACATCACCTTAGAGCTAGCCGACCATGGGGCGGTCAAGGTCGAACGTGTGATGAGAAAACAGGGAGGGGCCTCGAGACCCACCCCTACACTCTTCGTCACGTTCGACTGTGACAAGCTCCCTGAGTCGGTGCGTGCTGGTTGGTACTGCTACCGCGTGAAGGCATTCGTGCCACTGCCGCGGCGGTGCTATTACTGTCACCGCTTCGGCCATACGAATCGATCTTGTAGACGTGCAAAGTCGGGGTCACCCGAAGTCTGTGTAAATTGCTCCAAGGCCGCACACGATAAGTCTAAATCATGTGTGGCCAAGTGTGTCAATTGCGGAGAGCCGCACCCCGCTTCTTCGAAGCAATGTGGTGCATATCTCGTTGGGAAAGAAATCCTAGCTGTTCAGGCCCAGGATCGAATTTCATTCCGCGAGGCTAAGGACTTGGTCCTGGCGCGCCCGGCTCTGCCTGGGACGTCATATGCCTCAATAGTTAGAAAAGCACCCTCTGCTCCTGGCCCATCCAGGCCAACGAGCATGGTTGTTTCCGCGCCCATTCGGAGCCCTTCTGCGGGCACTACTCAACCGGGGCGCTCTTCTGGTAAAGCTGGCGGCAAAAAGGGTTCCTACCCAGCCCCGGCTAAAACCAGGGCTCCCCCATCTTCCCCCAGCGTGACGGTTTCCCGTAAGGCGAAACGGCCACGCGCCTCCACCGAGTCGTTAGACTCACAGGGGGCAACACCCCTGAAGCTGGTCGCAGGCCATATTCCGGGGTTCCTAAAGATGTCCCCCGAAATGAGGACAGCAACAAAGGAGCTTCGGCTCCTTTGCCCACGCCGAGAGGTTGTGCGAGTGGCTCGGAGACGGTGGTTCCTCGAAAAGAGGGCCCCCCCGCCTCCGAAGCCGCAACGCCCGCCTAAGGTTTCGAGGCGGAGGGAGGAAAAGACTTGCATGGCGAGCCCAACTGGCCATGCTGGTCCATGCTAGGTGCGTGCACCCTGCCATCCCTCCCGGGGTATAAGGGTCTTGCAACATCACCACCACGGGATAGCCGGGCTGGGGGATTCGCGGTTTACACCCGGCATGATGTCTCCGTTCTTCCTTTCTCTTTAGATACCTCCATTCAGGCAGTGGTTGTGCAGCTGCACCTGGATAGAAGGTATACTATCATTTCTGCGTACAGTCCAGCGTCAGCTGACTTCGACGCGGGGGACTTCCGCCGCTTCGTGGCACGGTTGCCGAGGCCCTTTCTTTTGTTTGGAGATCTGAACGGCAGGCATCCTCTCTGGGGAGATTACTCAATAAATCCCAGGGGACAAGTCCTTGCCGATCTGATCGAAGAGCTTGAGATAGGTGTCCTAAACGTCCGAGAACCGCTTCATTTTCTTGCCTTGACCTATCCTTGTGCTCTTCGGATACACAGCCTGATTTTGATTGGGGGGTGGTCGATGACCTCCATGGTAGTGATCACTTTCCCATTCAAATATCATTTTCAGGGCAACTGCCGCCTGAGAGCCCACCTTGGTGGTGCTTGGCGCGGCGCGGCGCGGTGGCATGCATTTCAGGAAATGACTGAATTCTCTATCTCAGTCGAGGAGTTTAGGTCGGTAGATGAGGCCGTTGAGTTCTTCTTCGGCATCCTCATCGCCGTGGGCCTGACTACTATTCCTAGGACGTCTGGCCGTTTTGCACGCCGACCACTCCCATGGTAGTCGGCCGAGTGTGAGACGGCCCTCAAACAGAAGCGTTATGCCTACATGCGCTATAAGCGCCGCCCGAACAATTTCACTGTCGCTGAATTTCGTCGGGCTAGGGCTAGGTTCCGGTATATTTCGAAGCACGCGCGCCGCTCTTCTTGTCGGGCATACGTGTCTTCACTTAACGGGAAGACCCCTTTAGCAGAGGTGTGGAAGCGGATCAAAAGTATTCGGGGCAAGTTCTCGCACGTCCCCTTTCCCGTTCTCCAGGAGAATGGTACCGCAATCTCGGACCCCGCGTCCGTGGCGGAATCCTTAGCGACCGCTTTTTCCGCATTCTCTAGCCGTGATGCTGCTCCGCCAGCATTCAATGCACGTCGTGATGTCGCGGAAGGCCGCCGGCTGGGCTTTACCTCCAGAGGCGGAGAATCCTTCAACGACAGGTTTACTGTGAGTGAATTTCGCTTCGTGCGCGGACACCGCCCATGGTTCGGACGATGTCCCGTACGCCATGCTTCGACACCTGGGTGAGCGAGGCATGACCTTTCTGTTAGATTTGTTCAACAGAATCTGGGTGGAGGGTTATCTCCCAGATTCCTGGCGAATCGGTACTGTGCTCGCCTTTCGCAAGCCGGGGAGAGATCACACTACTCTGACCGGTTTCCGCCCAATCTCTCTAACCTTTTGCTTGTGCAAGTAGATGGAGAAATTGGTAAATGTTAGACTAGCCTTTTTCCTTTCAGCGGAGGTCATCATTCTTCTGCGCAGTGCGGCTTCCGCAAGTTACACTCCACGTCGGATGCTCTGCTCCGACTGGAAAATGCCGTCTGGGGAAGGCCTATGATTCCGCATGGCGATACGGTATCATGGAGACTCTCCACACGATGGGGGCGAGAGGACGCCTCCCACTTTTTATATCTGATTTTTTGCGAGATCGTCGATTCCGCGTACGGGTGGGGGGAGCTCTCTCCGGCCCAAAGGAGCAAGAAGAGGGTGTCCCGCAGGGAAGTGTCCTCAGTGTAACACTCTTTGCCCTGAGTATCAACGGCATCTCTTCGGTGCTGCCAGAAGATGTTCTCGCTACGCTCTACGTGGACGACCTTTCGATCTCTTTTGGCGCGGCCCAGATGCCAACTCTGGAGCTTCGACACCAACAGGCATTGAACCGCGTCTCTCGCTATGCCGAAGCGCACAGGTTTCGGTTTTCTTTGGCCAAGACTAAGGTGGTGCACTTCTGCCGCCATCCACGGCTTCACCCAGACCCAGGTTTGTTTCTTAATGGGGAGCGCCTGGATGTGGTGGTATCGCACCGTTACCTCGGTCTTGTATTCGACCGACGTCTCACCTGGGAGGCTCATATTCGCAGCCTTAGGGTCTCTTGTACCCGCGCCATGGACATTCTCCGTTCCGTGACGTTCAGCGCTTGGGGCGCTGATAGGGCTACTGCCCTACTTTTTTTATCGATCCTTTGTCCGTTCGAAGCTCGACTACGGATGCGAGTTTTATGCATCCGCAGCCGAGCGTTTATTGCGGAAGGTGGATTCGATCCACCACACCGGCCTTCGCCTTGCGACCGGTGCCTTCTACACTTTCCCTATTGAGAGCCTGTTGGTCGATGCTGGGGAGATGCCATTCGCTCTGCGCCGCGTGCAGTGCATCACTCGCCTGTTCGCACGAGCCCGGCGCCTGCCTCAGTCGCCAACAGCTCTCACTGCATCCGCAGCTGATCTCGATGGTGCCTATGCCGCCGAGAGACGCCAGTCATACCCTAAGCCCTTTGAGTTTAGGGCCAGGAAACTCCTTTGAGAGGTAGATATAGCTCTCGGGCCGGTGGCGCCCCTGGTTCTGCCCACGACGCCACCCTAGAGGGTACCACATTTGGCTATTTGTCTCCACGCCTCTGCTCCCAAAGCTTGTACTGCGCCGGGAGTATTGCGTTCGACCTTTCTGGAGCACACCTCGTGTCACGCTGGAACCGTGCCAGTGTATACGGATGGCTCCAAGTCCCAAGAGGGGGTCGGCTTCCACGCTGTTTCCCCTCTGTTTGAAGTCAGCGGGGCTCTGCCAGGCGCTGCTTCTGTCTTCACGGCCGATCTGGTGCAATACACCACTCGGTACGGGAGATTACGCGACGTGCCCGGTTCGCAGACCGGATTGTGATCAATAGCGACTCACAAAGCGCCCTGAGTGCTCTCGGGGCATTGGAATCTCCGCATCCCCTGGTTCGCGATAGCCGTGACGCCACGGTTATGGCGAGCTGGGCATATTTCGAGATTATCTTCTGCTGGGTTCCTGGACATGTAGGAATTGCGGGGAATGAGTGCGCCAAAGAGTCCGCGAGGACTCTGCGACCGGACCAGCGTTTCGCTCTTCCTCACACCGACTACATGGCAGGAATACGGGCAGCTCTTCGGACTGCTTGGCAAAGAAGATGGGAAACGGTCGAAGGGAACTTAAATTTGCGTGACATTGCGCCGCGACTGTTTCCATGGACCTATCCCCCAATGCCGCGACTGCTTCAGGTCGCTTTCTGTCGTCTCCGAATCGGACACACTCTTGTGACGCATCGCTATTTGATGGAGCGCTCGCCTGCGCCGTATTGCGACGACTACGTCGTCCCTCAGACTGTTCGGCACATTCTTGTCGAATGTCCCAGTCTGGGTGATCTTCGCGCACGTTACCTGTCCCGGTACCGGGATGGACGGGGTCGCTACCGCCTGTCCCTTGTACTCGGGTCGAGTGCGTGCACCATGACTGGTGAACTGATAGACTTTTGGGGGGAGGCCGGCCTTCTCTTGTTTTTTTTTTGTTATTGGTGTTTGTTTGTTTGTTTGTTTTTGTAGGTCGCAGGCTCCTGCGCCGGGGGAAGGGGTCCTTCCCCCGACCCTGGAGCTTGCTCCCTGATTGTTATCCCCTTTTTATTGTTGTTTGTTAAAATTTTTATTTTAAAGTAGCCTAGAACTGGGCTGTTTGTTTGCGGCGACTTATGCCCACTGGGCAGTCGCCAGATAGCCCCTTAAAAAAAAAAAAAATCCAAGGAGTGTCCCTTGAAGATTTCGAAGGCTATTCGCTCACCATCCTTCGTACATTCATCCCTACTCTAGACCGGCACTGGGGGGCTCCTCCCCTGCCTCTTAAATCCGATTGTGGTGGTGGTTTTTAACATCCCTCCATTCTTCCAGCTATTTTCTCTTATTGCCCCACCGCCCCTCTCTTTTCGAGATATATCCACTTTGCCGCAACGCCAAGCTTCTTAGGTGTAGTAAGGTTTTGCAGCCTCGCTAGCTTTATTTTAACAGCCAAAAGTTTGTTCTCGTATTTTTCTCTTTGTTAGACGATACAGACTTTGTCCCCCAAAGTTCATCCAGCAACAGTTGAATAAATTCTCAAATTAAACGCTCCATTGCTCCAATATTTAGTATAGGAAGAGGTGAATTCAAGCACTTTCATCATTATTTGGCCAGACTCCATCTGCGATGAGCATTTTTGATCCTGGATTCATTCTAGTTTCTTATTAAATCGATGAAAACGATCGAAAAATTGGATGTAGAGGACGCGCAAATACGTCCATCGGCGGCGGTTAACCTAACTTCCATAAAAAAATGATAGTATAAAACTTACCAAGCCTCCCCAAACAGATAGAACTTTACAGTTCTATATATTCACGGTAGGTTTAGAGAAGTAATTGAATGTAGGTACGTTTATATACTTGTTTTTCACATGTTTGTTGACTTAACTCTTAATAAAATAGACCTTTATCATTAAAAATATCTTTTATCCGGATAATTAAGGTGGTCTGTACACCTTGAAAATATTTTCAATCAATTTGATTTGATTTTAATTCAATTTTCTTTCCTATAAATATAGTCTGGAGTTTTCTAGTGAAAAAACCGATAGGCTTTCAATTTTTCCTATATCCCAAATATTTTTTTTATTTCCTTAGCCTAGCATCGAATTATGTTCCCAATAAACTTTAAAACTGAGAGCCTGATCTATCTCTTCTAATCCACCGCACCCCTCCTTCAGACTATAAAAAAAAACTCAGTGAAAGACTGCGAAAATGAAAGGCTGCAAGGCAAGCTTCGGGCCTACTTGTATCTTCTTTTCGCTTTATTGATCTGTGGATGGAAAATGCTTGTGTCGTTTCTGTTCGATTTTCCTTTTATTTTAGGGGCTTTTCAATGACGTTGGGGACCCCCCCCCCCCCATCTCATACCCACACACGATCTGTGATCCAATTGTCACGCGGAATATTAGTTTGGAGTTGGTAACTTATATTGGATAAACTTGAAGTAGATTCCAGGAGGGAGACTGGTTGAGGGCCTATTTTTATCCTACTTCAATAGATATTTCTGAAGGTTTCCGGTACGCTGTGACACTGTATTGATGGCGTGGGCTTGGGGTCATATGTGTGCGTAAGAGTGGTGTACGGAAGGCATTTATGTACGCGTGTGAAGGGGGAATTTGTGTTATGACGCAGATAGTTTTTGAGTGCTTTGGTTATTGCTTTAATCTCCCAATCTTTATCCACCCCATCTCTATCATTTGATAGGTCCTAGGGGGGTGGGGAAAAGATGATTTTAGGTGTTTTAATGCGGGGTCTCGTAGACCCCAATGGATATCGGCGCGCACAGGAGTTGATTTAATGGGGATCGGTAGGAAAGACCAAGATAAAAAATATCAACTAACGTTGTGTAATCCCACTAGGAAATTCACTCATTGGTTGATGGCGGTTAGTTCGTATCTCTGGGCGAACTTGTACATGGAGGTTTACACCCTCTACCTCGTGGCCCCACTATTTAGCGATGAGATTCTTACCCTCCCCTCCCCCAAGGGATGATTCCTTGGTTGGGTTATTCATCGTCGATTTGGATCGTCTGAATGCTGAAGACCGGAAGGTACCCCCCTCCAACAGTCACTTACCTTCGCAGCGCTACGGGAGAGGGAGGGGGGAGCCAGGAGAGCTGCGCGCCCCTCTTCATTGCCAAAATATTATCTTGGGCTAATGACATACCACAAAATCAATCAATAATAATTTATTATTATTATTCAGTTAATTAGGCCATCCGTCCCTTTTCAATCGTGGTTGAGATCCCGCGACCGGATACTAAAATTCGTATAAAGATTAGAACGACAATTGCTGGCAAGGGGGCATTTACGGTAATAATTTGTTTTAACTTCCCACAAGGTGTGGTCGGCGCACTATCACTCCCACTAAAAATACGCCCCCCCCCGCCTCTACCTCACGAAGGGATGTAAGGTGTAGCATGGCCAACAATGCTGCAACTGACATCTGAGAGATTGCGTGTTCTCGCCAGCTTTTAGGGAGGGGGAGGGGGTCCCTAAATAAGCTGCCTTCCGGAGCTTTAGTGCTCGAAGTGAAAGCGAAAATGTGTGCAAGATATTTATCGGCAGGTACTCTGTAGGTATTGGGGCCGGTAGGACAGGCAATCCAGATGTCTGTCGCAGCAAAGTTGCCTATGGTACACATGATATCGCAAGTGAGTGGGTTAGGGGAGAAAGATATGACACTTTTCATGTTTCCATCGGGGCATTTAACGCTCAATTTTTCACACACAAAAATCAAGTTATCTTTAAATAGCGTTGTTTTGTTATTGTTGTTTTTTTATAATCTTATTCATTAATTCAATTTTCTCATCTACAAATAAAAATCGGGGTAGCTTTGAATGGGGGGGGGGGTGAGGTCTGGTGATCTGTACGAGCCGAGTTTGGTCTGGTGATCTTTACAATTACAAGAAAACGGATCTAAAAAAAGCCACTAGTACCTATCGAGCATTTAAATACGGGGGAGGGGGTTATGTAAATGTGGCTCTGCTTCCTTGAAAGGACCCCAGAACCCATCGAGCCCCCGCCATATCCGCCCCTTTCCCCGTAAAGGCAGGTCAAAATCCAAATGGCGCCCTACAGCATGCCAGGATCCTCTATTAATGGAATACCAAATTTAGAAACGATTTCCTGGCTCGAAAAATCTATGGATGGAATATTTTACAAACCGTGAAAGATCGTCATTTAATACAGTGACATTCTGTAGATTATGTACGTTCCCGCCTTGTGGTGCCCTATTAACACTTGGTACCTCGAGGAACAGCACGCCCTTCCGGCTTCAATATCCCATAAACAGTCCCAAATTAGATTGAGACTACCTGGGTTTTATTCCTTATAGATATTTCAATTTTATTCTTTTCTGCACTTTTGCGCGCCTGCCGGCCAGCCTTCGTCCATCCATTTCCGGTTGGGGTCCGTAACCCCTGCCCTAAGTTGATGGGGTGGGGACCTGATTGCACTATGCCCTTGCGGCTGACGAGTGGAATGCGTTCTTTTCTTGCCACAACATCAGCAATTTGTTCTCCCGGTCTCTGGAGGAGGATTGGTGGCTGTATGCCTTCCATTGCTCTCTAGCGCTACTTTATTTACAGATCTCTCTCTACAACCTTTTGGCGCGATATGGCCTCGTTGTTATTGCGCTTTAAATTCGAACGGGGGGGGGGAATGGGTACCAACTAGGAGCCCAAATCCCACGAGGTTGAGAACCCCTGTATTGGACAGAGTGAACCTCTGTCAAAAAATTTGACTGGTGGGGGAGGTATTGATAGATTTCGATGAAATTTTGGGGGGAGATGTGCGGCATGAGCCAGAGAAGAGTGGATTTGAGGCGGATCCGGATCCACCTTCTGTATTACTCACTTCCTCTAACCTTGCGAGATAGGGTATTTTCTGCCACCTAGCGGGTGTATGGGCTTTAACTGCTTTATAGAGATTTTGAAAAGGCATGAAAAAAATAGCTCCTGCCGGCATTCGAACGCGCCACTCTCCAGAAGTCCGAGTTTTCCACGTCTCCCTATTTTTCATCGGCGCCCATTTAGCGATTGCTATCAAGGGCACGAGTAACCGCAACACGCCTCCTCACCCATTCGGGCATAGATAACTTTTAATTCGAGAGTATTATGGCATATTGGAATCATTAATAGAGGCATATAATGGCATTATTCAAGGATTAGACATAATTAAATTATTAAAGTATTCGGCATAATGGTATTATTAAAGTATTTGGCATAATGGCATTATTAAAGTATTGGGCATAATGGTATTATTAAAGTATTGGGCATAACGACATTATTAAAATATTGGGCTTAATGGCATTATTAAAGTATTGGGCTTAACGGCATTATTAAATTTAGTTCTAAAAACACTTCCCCAAATTTTGTGCGAAATATCGCCAAGAAACAATTAAAACAAATCAACACATAAAAATCCAAATCTAGGTGTGAAACACCCAGAATCGAAGATGAAAATCTTCTAAAAAGCCACGTAGAGATAATATCTATTACTACAAAGGCTTGAATGCCCAGTGCATTTACCAGATGGTATATTTATATACTATAAAAAAAAAACAACCAAAACGCAAAGAAAGCCAGTGATACCCTTTCACCAGGGATCTGTCTTTCATTCTACCTTTCATATTCGCTTTCCTATCATTTTTCCCCTTTTTTACCACTATTTCTCCTACTAAAACCCTCTTCTACTATATTCCTCACTTTTTATGTCCCCAAAAATTAACTTGCTAAATTTAGTTCTAACGGCATTATTAAAGTATTGACATCATGGCATTATTAAAGTATTTGGCATAACTGCATTATTAAAGTATTGAGCATAATGGGATTATTAAAGTATTGGGCATAACGACATTATTAAAGTATTGGACATATCGGCATTATTAAAGTATTGGGCATAGCGGCATTATTAAAGTATTAGGCATAACGACATTATTAAAGTATTGGACATAGCGGCATTATTAAAGTATTGGGTATAGCGGCATTATTAAAGTATTGGGCATAATGGCATTATTAAGGTATTGGACATAACGGCATTATTAAAGTATTGGGCATAATGGATTTGCGCCTTGCTGGGTGAAAGGGCTTTCGTACTCATTGTTTTGGGAGCTTAAACGGGTTAGAGTGGGGATTTGGTGGTTGTAGCTGAGTGTGGGTTAAAGTGATTAGTTATATGACATTTACCCCAACAGGGTGTTTATAACGGTACAAAATGGTTGTGTGTGAAAAGATTATATATGTATAGGTTGCGCCATTGGCAGGCGATATGAGGTAGCGTTCACATGACGCCGTGCGCTGTTTGTTCAGCTGCCTGTACAGTTGAAACGTGCTCACTTTATGGGGGGTTGGGGTGAGGGTGGTCAGCGATTGAGTGGATTCCAGGTTCGAGACTGCAGTGGAAGTGATACCTCGGATAGAAGGATGACTCCGCGTGGATGAAGGTACGGCTTAACGTCCCATCCCTCCCTTTATTTTCAAATTTCAGGGATGGCTGAGTTCGATTTAAAGATTTGGCTTTGTCACTTTTTTTCTTTTTTCTTTTACTGTGTGTATGACGATGGGGGGGGGGGATATGTATATCTCCCGTCTCACTCAATGCGAAGAAACGTCATCCCGTTCGGATGACCGATGCTCTAAGACGCAAAGTGACTCGCTTGTCGGGCGTTCCGAGGATGATGAAATGGGAGTCCTATAATGGGATTAGTGGACGAAGAATGGGGTTATTTTAAAGCGAGATTTGAACAGCTTTTTATCCTCCCCGAGTAGAATGGCGTCCGCATACCCACGGGTCCTCTCTCAGGAGCCTGTGGGTGTTTGGGGAGGGAAAATAGGGTAGGCTTCGGGGGGAGGGATTATAGTTTTTGTGGTGGGGAGGGGCTTAATAGTTCTAGATTTTAAAGGTTATAAATAGGTAGGGATTTTGGAGATAAATGGGTGTATTAGTGGCTCAGCGAGGACATAAGACTTTTTATGTGGGCAAGGGGGGCGGGGTGAAGCGGCGGTTTAAGCGAAGGGGGAGACTACTGTGTGGGCTAACGGCAAGTCGCCCATAGTGGAAATCGATCTCGTGAATATCTAGTGGACTGTGGACGCCACCTTTGCGGTGACATACCGTTTGTTTGTTTTTTAGACTGAAGGTACTTTTATATGGAGACTGAAGGAACTACTGCATTTAAACAAGATAGACTGAAAGACAACTGATACAAGAGATGAAGAAAAGGAATTAATGGGATAGACTGAAGGTACATGAAGACTGAGGGAACTACTGAATTTTAACAAGATAGACTGAAAAAACTACTGAATTTTAACAAAGATACACTGAATTTAAACAAGATAGACTGAAGGAACTGAAAACTTATACAAGAGATGAAGAAACTGAATTTAATGAGAAGGAAATATGTGAACTTATTTAAAAATATTCAAGGAACGGAACACATTTAAGCTAGACTGAGAGAGAGAGGAACTTATTCAAGTTTAACTGAAGGAATCGATTTTTTAAGATAGACTGAAGGACCCAACTTATTTCAGAAAAGATGTATTGAAACTCAGCCTGGGTTTCGACGTTGTTAGAATTAAATACTTGCGTTATTCACACAAATGGACGCAACCACGAGATATCTCGGGTGATGACCGAGCTTTGTAGAAACACCACTTCATTTGGTCGATGTTAAGCTCCATAAGGCATGGTTATAGACCAGATGGACGTCCAGAATCAGGTCTGGGTAACTTAATGGCAGATGCATACGGTGTAAGGCCCTATAGTTCGAATCCCACTGTAAACCGTTGAGGTCGACTGAGATGAACATTGGATGGACTCTTTCGAGGTAATTGTTATTATTATTATTATTAATGGGATGAAAAGAGGGTGCGTAGCGCTCTGTAATAAGGCATATAGTGGGAATGATGAGGTAGTGTTGTTGATGAGCGCCGATCTTACCTGGAAAAAAGGTTAAAGTTGAAAATATTATTATTATTATTAGTAGTGATTATAATTTTACAAATAAAGACCGAAAACCAACGACAGAATCTTTACCAAAAGTTGGGATGCGAGGTTATTTAAGTGGTGGAGTTAGGGTAGGTGGAAATCTATGAAGGTACCCCACCCCTCCTGCATCTTAAATAGGAAACTACTTGGTGCATTCAGCTCCGAAGGCCTCTCAATTATCCAATAAGCAAAAACGGTATTGCAACAATCTTTCAACACACGACGCTCGGTTGCATTCGAGAAAAACGCGGGATAAACCCGGTAACTCGAAACCAGCGATGTTATGAAAGGAAGTCCCCCCCCCTCTCTGCCACACACACCAGAACGCTAAACAGTAAGTCCTCTTCGCCACAATACCAACAAACAGAAAATACTCTGCCACAACCCACCAGCACACAAAAAATCATCTGCAACAACACCACCGCCACCACACAAAAAATCCTCTGCCACAACGGACCAAAACACAAAAAATCCTGACACAACACCCCCACCACAAGATACTCTGCCACAACATATCACCACACAAAAAATCCTCTGCCACACCACCACGACTACCATACAAAAATCCTCGGCCACAACATATTGCCACACAAAAAAATCCTCTGCCACATCATTACTACTACCACCACCACACAAAAAAAATCCTCTGCCACATCACCACTATTACCACACAAAAATCCCCTTTTCACGCCAACACCACCACCAGCGCACAAAAAATCCTGCCAGAACACAGCGCGACACAGTAGCGTTTCGGCGTCGATGTAATTGTAAAAACAAAAAAGACAACGTGAAAATTGCTGATTTGGATCCGTATGAAGGAAGGGGTACCTGTTATATTCTTAGCCCCCCTTCCCAACACCGGTGCCATTTCAATCCATCTGACGAATCCTTCCCACCCATCCTTTTACATCCATCGAGATAATAATAACCACCCTTTTTAAAGGAGTCTTTATTAGAGAGGAAAGAGCTTGGACTCACATTTTTTATTTTCCACCCGTGTTAGTAGATGGAGAGAATCAGTTTCCTTGGCCTCGACGGGTCTGTGTGTCGTCTCGTCCTTTGAGGCGGTGTCGGCTTCCCGTCCGCCCGATCCCCGGGTGTCCAATTACCGCCCGAAATTGATGGCAATTTTCCGACAGGGGGTGGGAGGGGTTAGGGGTAGTTTTCGAGTCTTGCCCAGCCTCCCTTAATCGCCCTCGCTGTCCCTTGGTCTCCCTTTACCGTCGCTTGATCTTAAATAGGGTCACTATTATCTCCCCCTTGATTTCCCTTTTCTGTCGATTGATCTCCCTTGACCCTTGATATTACTTTATTCTCCATCGACCTCGCTCGATGTCCCTTTAGGGACCCTCGTATATTATCCTTCCATCAACCTTTATTGTCCCTTGATCTCCCTTATTGCCATTCGATCTCTTTTGATTGTCCTTGACTCCCTCTTGTTTCTGGACCTCCTTTATTGTCATTCGATTTCCCTCAATTGACCATTGATCTACCGTGATTGCCCTATGATTCCCTTGTTTGTGCATCAATCGCCATATTGCCCTGCATTCTCCCTTTAATGGCATTTGATCTCCCCGTAATGTGCCTTTATTGTCCTTCGATCTCCCTCTATTATTTATCAATCTCTTTATTGTCCTTCGAGCTCCCTTTATTTTCCTTTGACCTCGCTTTATTTTCCCTCGATCTCCCTGTATTATCCCTCGATCTGCACCCCGTAAGGGGCGCGGCGATTTGCCATCCTGGCCGCCGTGCTGACGGGATCCAGCGCCCCGTCCGGCCCCAGCTTAGCCTCTCTTCCTTCCTTCAGATAGCCTGTATTCCTATCCTACCTCGTCGCTTTTCATACAACCTCTCCCACAACTTTCTCTGGTCAGCCTCTAATTTCACAGGGTAGAAGCTGACCTTCTTCTCAGCTAATCGTCCCGGATCGGGGCTGAGGGGGGAGGGGACAATGTCCCCTAACCCCTGAGCTCCGGTCTGGGGTGGTTGGCTTTTAACAACCTGCTTCATCCCCACCCATACCTTCCTCACATCCCTTTTCCTCTCGTCTTCAAAATCTATCCGTTTTACGCCGTGTTCAAGGTGGAGCCGCCATGCCGAAGGACTGCCAGGCCACCAGGCGGGAGGGGTGGTCCCAAATGGCGGCGCCTGGCTCTGCCGGGCCTGTAAGCACCTCTTGCAGTGCGGGCTACTGCAAGAGGTGGTGAGCGATTGCGTCCCGTAAAACAAAGAGGGTCACCATGCCCAATGATGAAAAAAAAAACATCTCCCCTTAATTCCCCCTATAACAACAACGGAGCCGCCCTCGTGCAGCTCCACAGAAAAGATGGAGGTCCCCCCCCCCTGTGCTTGCGCAGGGGACCCTCCATACCTCTTTAACCGGAGAGGAGGCTTACTCTTCTCCTACGCCTACGGGTGTAGGGGACTCCCCCTCACCCCCTTCTCTGGAGGTGCTTTCGGGCACCTCCCTATCTCCAGCGGCAGTCCCTCCTATGCTTTCTAAGGGGACTGCCAAGAAAGCCAGCAGGCAGCCCATTGCCGACCGCCCCTCGTACAAGCGGCTCGGTAGGGCAAACCCCCTTAGGGGGGAGAGGGAAGCCAGGCCCCTTCGGTCGCTTCCCTCAAAAGACCTGCTGGCAAAAATATTAAACCTTGCCGGGGTCAAGGCCTGTGCCTCCCCACTAAAGACTTATGACGCTGCCAAGGGGACCTGCAATGTCCTGGGAGGGGATGGCCAACTGGAGGCCCCTCCTGTGATAGACATGGTCCTTGAGGAAAACCAGCCTCAGAAGGTAGGGCCTTCCATGGGGGGGAATCCGGGCTTGGCGCCAAGCACCGAACCCGAATCCGCCCCTATGCAAGGTCCTCATCAAACGGCTGTGGATTCTCAGGCAGGACAAGGAGGGGAGGGATCTCCTCCGGATGAATCCCCTGCGCCCACCGGGACCTTCTCCATTTCAGAGAAGGACCTGGCTGAGGCCGGTCCATCTGGCCTGGGGGCTTCTACCGGCGGGGGTGAAAAGCGGGTTCATTCCCCGCCCTCCTCTCCTAAAAAGAAGAAAAAGACAAGAAAGACGAAAAAGACTCGGGGCTCCTCTCCATCCGCGGGGGCTGCGGGGACGGATGGGTCTGCTGCCACTTTGGTAGGCGACCAAGCCAAGATCGGCACATCCGGCCCCTCTACCCCCTCGTGTGCGGAGCCCCTGACTAAGACCAAGAGTGCACAGGGCGGAGCCTCGATGACATCGGGGCCCCTCATTCAGAGGTTACCTGGCGTTTTCGAGCCCGCTGGCTTCAAACGCTTCCTCGTTATTCGCTCCACTGATGGTACCATGTTGTCCAAGGGCAACATGATCCATCAGAGGAGAGGATTAGCTAGTGCAATTGGTAGAGAGCCGAAGGTAACCCGTTTCTCGGACGGGAGCCTTCTGGCGAATGCGGCGAATCCCGCCGAGGCGGCCAAGATAAGTGCTCTTCGGACACTTCATGGCATCCCGGTGAGTGTGACGCCGCACTCTACCATGAACTTTGTGAAAGGAGTAGTTTATGCGAGGGAACTCGTTGACTACTCCATAGAAGACATCACCCTAGAGCTGGCCGACCATGGGGCGGTCAAGGTCGAACGTGTGATGAGAAAACAGGGAGGGGCCTCGAGACCCACCCCTACACTCTTCGTCACGTTCGACTGTGACAAGCTCCCTGAGTCGGTGCGTGCCGGTTGGTACCGCTACCGCGTAAAGGCATTCGTGCCACTGCCGCGGCGGTGCTATTACTGTCACCGCTTCGGCCACACGAATCGATCATGTAGACGTGCAAAATCGGGGTCACCCGAAGTCTGTGTAAATTGCTCCAAGGTCGCACACGATAAGTCCAAATCGTGTGTGGCCAAGTGTGTCAATTGCGGAGAGCCGCACCCTGCTTCTTCGAAGCAATGTGGTGCATATCTCCTTGAGAAAGAAATCCTGGCCATTCAGGCCCAGGATCGACTCTCATTCCGCGAGGCTAAGGACTTGGTCCTGGCGCGCCCGGCTCTGCCTGGGACGTCATATGCCTCAATAGTTAGAAAAGCACCCTCTGCTCCTGGCCCATCCAGGCCAACGAGCACGGTGGTTTCCGCGCCCATTCGGAGCCCTTCTGCGGGCTCTACCCAACCCGGGCGCTCCCCTGGTAGAGCTGGCGGCAAAAAGGGTTCACACCCAGCCCCGGCTAATACCAGGGCTCCCCCCTCTTCCCCCAGCGTGACCGTTTCCCGTAAGGCGAAACGGCCACGCGCCTCCACAGAGTCGTTAGACTCACAGGAGGCAACACCCCTGAAGATGGTCGCTAGGCCATCTTCCGGGGTTCCTAAAGCTGTTCCCCGAAAGGAGGACAGCAACAAAGGAGCTTCGGCCCCTTCGCCCACGCCCCGAGGTGGAGCGAGTGGCTCGGAGACGGTGGTTCCTCGAAAAGAGGGCCCCCCGCCTCCTAAGCCGCAACGCCCGCCTAAGGTTTCGAGGCGGAGGGAGGAAAAGACTCGCATGGCGAGCCCAACCTCCCCCAATAAGTCCTCGAAGGCGACAGCGCCTTCAGCGCTTTGTCCGGCCAACAGCGCCCGGGGTTCTGCCCCCGGGAAGCGTACGGCTATTCCCGTGAGGGTCTTCAATTCGAGGAGGGCCCCCGCGTCTCCTCCGAGCTAGGCCTGGAGGGCATATTCCTTCAATGGAATTGCCGTGGACTCCGGGCCAACTGGGAGGAGCTGCGGAGGCTCGTCTCGTCCCGTTCCCCGTTAGCTATTTTTTTGCAGGAGACCATGCTAGGCGCGTGCCCGCTGCCTGCCCTCCCGGGGTATAAGGGTCTTGCGACCCCACCACCGCGGGATGGCCGGGCTGGGGGATGCGCGGTTTACACCCGGCATGATGTCTCCGTTCTTCCTTTCTCTTTAGATACCTCCTTTCAGGCAGTGGCTGTGCAGCTGCACCTGGATAGGAGGTATACTATCATTTCTGCGTACATTCCACCGTCAGCTGACTTCGACGCGGGGGACTTCCGCCGCGTCGTGGCACGGTTGCCGAGGCCCTATCTCTTGCTTGGAGATCTGAACGGCAGGCATCCTCTCTGGGGAGATTACTCCATAAATCCCAGGGGACAAGTCCTTGCCGATCTGATCGAAGAGCCTTAGATGGGTGTCCTAAACGTGGATGAGTTTACGCATCACTGTCCGAGAACCGCTTCATTTTCTTGCCTTGACCTATCTTTGTGCTCTTCAGATGCACAGCCTGATTTTGATTGGGGGGTGGTCGATGACCTCCATGGTAGTGATCACTTTCCCATTCAAATATCATTTTCAGGGCAACTGCCGCCTGAGAGACCACCTCGGTGGTGCTTGGCGCGGGCGCGGTGGCCTGCATTTCAGGAAATGACTGAATTCTCTATCTCAGTCGAGGAGTTTAGGTCGGTAGATGAGGCCGTTGAGTTCTTCTCCGGCAACCTCATCGCCGTAGGCCTGACTACTATTCCTAGGACGTCTGGCCGTTTTGCACGCCGACCACTCCCATGGTGGTCGGCCGAGTGTGAGACGGCCCTCAAACAGAAGCGTTATGCCTACATGCGCTATAAGCGCCGCCCGAACGATTTCACTGTCGCTGAATTTCGTCGGGCTAGGGCTAGGTTCCGGTATATTTCGAAGCACGCCCGCCGCTCTTCTTGGCGGGCATACGTGTCTTCACTTAACGGGAAGACCCCTTTAGCTGAGGTGTGGAAGCGAGTCAAAAGGATTCGGGGCAAGTTCTCGCAGGACCCCCCTCCCGTTCTCCAGGAGAATGGGCCGGCAATCTCCGACCCCGCGTCCGTGGCGGAATCCTTAGCGACCGCTTTTTCCGCATTCTCTAGCCGTGATGCTGCTCCGCCAGCATTCAATGCACGTCGTGATGTCGCGGAAGGCCGCCGGCTGGACTTTACCTCCAGAGGCGGAGAACCCTTCAACGACAAGTTTACTGTGAGTGAGTTGCGTTCCGCTCTCGCTTCGTGCGCGGACACCGCCCATGGTCCGGACGATGTCCCGTACGCCATGCTTCGACACCTGGGTGAGCGAGGCATGGCCTTTCTGTTAGATTTGTTCAACAGGATCTGGGTGGAAGGTCTTCTCCCAGACTCCTGGCGAATCGCTACTGTGCTCGCCTTTCGCAAGCCGGGGAGAGATCACTCTACTCCGACCGGTTTCCGCCCAATCTCTCTAACCTCTTGCGTGTGCAAGTTGATGGAGAAATTGGTAAATGTTAGATTAGCCTATTTCCTGGACAGCGGAGGCCATCTGTCTTCTGCACAGTGCGGCTTCCGTAAGTTCCACTCCACGCCGGATGCTCTGCTCCGACTGGAAAGTGCCGTCTGCGAGGCTTTCCTTCGTAGACAGCACTACGCCACGGTGTTTTTTGATCTGGAGAAGGCCTATGATACCGCATGGCGATACGGTATCATGGAGACTCTCCACACGATGGGGGCGAGGGGACGCCTCCCAATTTTTATATCTGAATTTTTGCGAGATCGTCGATTCCGCGTACGGGTGGGGGGAGCCCTCTCCGGCCCAAAGGAGCAGGAAGAGGGTGTCCCGCAGGGAAGTGTCCTCAGTGTCACACTCTTTGCCCTGAGCATCAACGGCATCACCTCGGTGCTGCCGGAAGATGTTCTCGCTACGCTCTACGTGGACGACCTTTCGATCTCTTTTGGCGCGGCCCAGATGCCGACTCTGGAGCGTCGACTCCAACAGGCATTGAACCGCGTCTCTCACTATGCCGAAGCGCACAGGTTTCGGTTTTCTTTGGTCAAGACTAAGGTGATGCACTTCTGCCGCCATCCACGGCTTCACCCCGACCCAGATTTGTTTCTTAATGGGGTGCGCCTGGATGTGGTTGAGTCGCACCGTTTCCTTGGTCTTGTATTCGACCGACGCCTCACCTGGGAGGCTCATATTCGCAGCCTTAGGGTCTCTTGTACCCGCGCCATGGACATTCTCCGTTCCGTGACGTTCAGCGCTTGGGGCGCTGAACGTCACGTGATTGTGATCTATAGCGACTCACAAAGCGCCCTGAGTGCTCTCGGGGCATTGGAATCTCCGCATCCCCTGGTTCGCGATATCCGTGACGCCACGGTTTTGGCGAGCCGGGCAGATGTCGAGATTATCTTCTGCTGGGTTCCTGGACATGTAGGAATTGCGGGGAATGAGCGCGCCGATGAGGGCGCCAAAGAGTCCGCGAGGACTCTGTGACCGGACCAGCGTTTCTTTTTTATCGAGTCCGCGAGGACTCTGCGACCGGACCAGCCTTACTTTTTTATCGATCCTTTGTTCGCTTGAAGCTCGACTACGGATGCGAGTTTTATGCATCCGCAGCCGAGCGTTTATTGCGGAAGGTGGATTCGATCCACCACACCGGCCTTCGCCTTGCGACCGGTGCCTTCCGCACTTCCCCCATTGAGAGCCTGTTGGTCGATGCTGGGGAGATGCCACTCGCTCTGCGCCGCGTGCAGTGCATCACTCGCCTGTACGCGCGAGCCCGGCGCCTCCCTCAGTCGCCAACAGCTCTCACTGCATCCGCAGCTGATCTCGATGGTGCCTATGCCGCCGAGAGACGCCAGTCATACCCTAAGCCCTTTGGGTTTAGGGCCAGGAAACTCCTTCGAGAGCTAGATATAGCTCTCGGGCCGGTGGCGCCCCTGGTTCTGCCCAGGACGCCACCCTGGAGGGTACCACATTTGGCTATTTGTCGCCACGCCTCTGCTCCCAAAGCTTGTACTGCGCCGGGAGTATTGCGTTCGACCTTTTTGGAGCACACATCGTGTCACGCTGGTACCGTGCCAGTGTATACGGATGGCTCCAAGTCCCAAGAGGGGGTCGGCTTCCACGCCGTATCCCCTCTGTTTGAAGTCAGCGGGGCTCTACCAGGCGCTGCGTCTGTCTTCACGGCCGAGCTGGTGGCAATACACCACTCGGTACGGGAGATTATGCGACGTGCCCGGTTCGGAGACCGGATTGTGATCTATAGCGACTCACAAAGCGCCCTGAGTGCTCTCGGGGCATTGGAATCTCCGCATCCCCTGGTTCGCGATATCCGTGACGCCACGGTTTTGGCGAGCCGGGCAGATGTCGAGATTATCTTCTGCTGGGTTCCTGGACATGTAGGAATTGCGGGGAATGAGCGCGCCGATGAGGGCGCCAAAGAGTCCGCGAGGACTCTGCGACCGGACCAGCCTTTCGCTCTTCCTCACACCGACTACATGGCAGGAATACGGGCAGCTCTTCGGACTGCTTGGCAAAGAAGATGGGAGACGGTCGAAGGGAACTTAAAGTTGCGTGCCATTGCGCCGCGACTGTTCCCATGGACCTATCCCCCAATGCCGCAGAGGCTTCAGGTTGCTTTCTGTCGTCTCCGAATCGGACACACTCGTGTGACGCATCGCTATCTGATGGAGCGCTCGCCTGCGCCCTATTGCAACGACTGCGTCGTCCCCCAGACTGTTCGGCACATTCTTGTCGAATGTCCCAGTCTGGGTGATCTTCGCGCACGACACCTGTCCCGGTACCGAGATGGGCGGGGTCGCTACCGCCTGTCCCTTGTTCTCGGGATGAGTGCGTGTACTTTGACTGGTGGACTTATTGACTTTTTGGGGGAGGCCGGCCTTCTCCCTTTTATTTAACGCGATTTAATTGTTGTTGTTGTTTTTGTAATTGTTTTGTTATTGCTTTGTTATTGTTATTGTTATTCCTTTTTATTGTTTTCTGTTTAATTTTTTAAAGTAGCCTAAATTAGGCTGTTTGTTTACGGCAACTTATGCCTTAGTCGGCAGTCGCCAGATAGCCCCTTAATTAAAAAAAAAAAAAAAATCCCTCGATCTGCATTTAATGACATTCGATCTTTCTTTATTATCCTTCTATATTCTTTTAATATCATTCTATCTTCCTTTAATATCCTTCTATGTTCCTTTATTATCCTTCGATCTTCCATTGTTCCTCGATGCCCCTTTAATTTCTTTCGACCACCCTTTTATTATCCTATTATCCCTTATTATATTACCTATGCTCCGCTCTCCCTTTATTATCCTATTATCCCTTTATTATATTACCTATGTTCCTCTCTTCCTTTATTGTCCATAGATCTTCCTTTAATCCTCTTTTCCGCATATTTTTCGCACCCTAACCTCTCCACTTTTTCGAAGCCATTAAACATTTCTGAGGGCTGATGTTGACGTTGGTTTTTGCCTCTTAGTTTAAAAAAATATCCCTAAATTCACCACTTACTGCAAGAGCCACTTGACACAAGCTATTGGGAGAAGGGAGGAGGGCGAACCTTGTTATTTATAAAAGAAAACTAGACTTAGGAGTTTGGAAATTTTGATCCCATGAATTAGGGTAAAACTTCAGAGCCTATTTCCCCTGCACTCGCCCAACAAACATGCACAAACACAAGTTAAAGACCACCCGCACTCAACCAACAAGCATGCACAAACATAACCTACAAGACCAACTACATTCGACCAACAAGCATGCACAAGCACAACCCTAAAGACCACCTGCATTCAACCAACAAGCATGCACAAACATAACCTTCCAAGACCAACTACATTCGACCAACAAGCATGCACAAGCACAACCTTAAAGACCACCTGCACTCAACCAACATGCATGCACAACACAACCTTAAAGACTATCTGCACTCAACCAATAAGCATGCACAAACCAGGGCGACCAGAGGTCCCGTATCGACACTTCCCGAGACGTCTTTTGTCCCGTAATTTCAATATTTAGAGAGAAAAATAACTTCTGAAGCATGTGCCCACACGTTGGCTTTCATTGGGAAGGCAGAAGACCGTATACTGAAGGTGCGGCCTGCATTACATTCCTACTTCAGCAGTACAGATGTTTGCAGGCATATCAGAAACCTATTGAAGAGAGGAGAGGAGCAAGCTGAGGCTGAGAATAATGAAAACACAGCAGATACAAATACGGTTGCTATTTATTTCATGTTTTGTGCAAGCTTCTACCCTGATTTTGAGGAGGCAAGCCTCAAGCTCCAATCAGCGTCTACATCTTTCCCTGAGCTGTATGATATTGTCAAGCGTCTTTGTCAAACTGAACCATAAGTCTACAGATGACTTCTTTGGATGTCAAACACAGCGGGCTCTTGCTAATCTGTGACAAAGAAAAGGAGGAAATTTCCCCAAATTTCAACAGTTGCTTCTAAAGAGCTACTAACTACCTGGAAAACTGGGTTGACCTCTCTGCTAGTAGTCAAATCTCTAATAGACTGTATGGAAAAACGGAATCTACAAGATGTGTTATCAGTTGATGGGCTCCATTATGAATTCTGCATTCTTACTTCTCTGTTTTCAAATATTGGCCAGGATATGACAGTCATTGAGAAGTGGAGCAAGATATTCGCCTTCACCCTGGTATCATTGGACTGAGCATTACACTTTCAAATGCTCAAGTGGTGAGTGTGTTCTCTCTGATGGGCCCAACGATGTGGTGGGTGCAGGAACCGGTGTAGTGTAGAGCTGATCAGGTCAGAGCTACAGATAAAGTGCAATTTCACACTGTCCTGTTCTGAGTTCATCATACATTGCTCAAACCAAACACCATCTCTTGGAAGCAGTTGGTTCCAGTGCGAAATATGACAAATGAAAAATAACATCAATGGGGAAAACTAATTTTAAAAGGATTATGGAAAGGTTTTCATCTTATGCATTAAATTTTCGGCAATTTACTCAATATATTATGTAGAAGTTACTTTAGTTATAATTTTCTTTAAAGCTACAAAATATGCATGATTGCATTATTTGAATGCTTTGACACATGTAATGAACAGCTGTTTGTAACAAAATCTACAATGAACACACCTTAAAACATAAGAAAAGTCAATAAGTGTAGGTCTGGACAATATGGACCCCAGCTGAGAAGGACTTCGTGCTATGTGCGTAACTTCACGTAAGTTTGTGCGCCCTGTAAATTGTTCAACAACCTCTCCAATTTAGGTGTCACTTATTTCAGTTTTCAAACTCTGGTCACCCTGGCACAAACACAACCTTCATTCGCCCAATAACTATGCACAAACAGCAAAAGATCACCACCTGCACTCAACCAACAAACATGCACAAACAAAACTTAAAGCCACCTGCATTCAATCAACAAGTAAGTATCCACAAACACAACCTAAGGCCACCTCCACTTATCGAAAATTTATGCACAAACATAACCAAAAAAATCACCACATGCACAAACAACCTAAACACCACCACCTGCGGTGGGCCAACATCCAAAACACCTACAATCCCAATTTACAGAACCCTCTCTGGAATACGTAGACATGCACTTCCACAAAATTACGAATACCCTCCTGCATTTACCTAACAAACAAGTACAAACGGAACATGCAGCCCCTCTTGCACTCACTCAACCAACAAACACCGTACAAACCCCCCTTCCCGCACTCACGCAAGAAGCAAAGACGCACTACCGCACATCACAGCATTAATTAAAGAATGCCCTCCTTCAATCACCCAACGAGCAAACGCACCATCATAACTTACAGACAAACTAGCACATAAATAATCCTAGACTTACACACACTGAACCCCAAAGCAAAAACTTACACCCGTAAAATAGACACGCACGCAAGCGTGTATATGTCTATAAATTGACTCACATGAGCCACACATGCGTGCACTTCCCCTGTCACACATCAACCAGCACATACACAGCAATAACGTTTATATGGATTCATCTGCAAGGGTCAATGAGGTAAATTCGCGGTTTTATTAATGATAAATAATTTATTTGTAAATTACTATTGTAAAGCCATACAAGGTAAGGGGGTTGTATTTGTGAGCACCTGTTGGTCTCTCTGTGCTGACATGTCCGTGGGGAGGGTTGTATAATACACCGGTCATGGGATGGTTTATAATACACCGGTCATGGGATGGTTTATAATACACCGGTCCTGGGATGGTTTATAATACACCGGTGCTGGGATGGTTTATAATACACCGTTCCTGGGTGGTTTATAATACACCGTTCCTGGGTGGTTTATAATAAACCGGTCCCGAGTGGTTTATAATAGACAGGTCCTGGGGTGGTTTATAATACACCGGTCTCGTGGTTGTTTATAATACCTGTCCTGGGTGGCTAATAATACACCACTCGGTACGGGAGATTACACAACGTGCCCGGTTCGGAGACCCGATTGTGATCTATAGCGACTCACAAAACGCCCTGAGTGCTCTCGGGGCATTGGAATCTCTGCATCCCCTGGTTCGCGATATCCGTGACGCCACGGTTTTGGCGAGCCGGGCGGATGTCGAGATTATCTTCTGCTGGGTTCCTGGACACGTAGTAATTGCGGGGAATGAGGGCGCCAAAGAGTCCGCGAGGACTCTGCGACCGGACCAGCGTTTGTTTCGCTCTTCCTCACACCGACTACATGTCAGGAATACGGGCCGCTCTTCGGGCTGCTTGGCAAAGAAGATGGGAGACGGTCGAAGCGACTGTTCCCATGGACCTACTTCTCGATGCCACGAACCCTTCAGGTTGCTTTCTGTCGTCTCCGAATTGGACACACTCGCGGGACGCACTGCCATTTGATGGATCGCTCGCCTGCGCCCTACTGTGAAGACTGCGTTGTCCCCTAGACTGTTCGGCACATTCTTGTTGAATGTCCCAGTCTGGGCGATCTCCGCGCACGTTACCTGTCCCGGTACCGGGATGAGCGGGGTCGCTACCCCTGTCCCCTGTACTCGGGACGAGTTCGTTCACATTGACTGGTGGACTTTTAGACTTTTGGAGGGAGGCCGGCCTTCTCCCCTTTATTTAACTAGGTTTTGTTTTTGTTGTTTTCTTTGTAAGTCGCCGGGCGAAGGCGGACCTCCCTCCGATGCCGGAGCTTGTTTCCTAATTATTGCCATTTTTCCCTTTTTATCGTTGTTGTTTTTTCATATTCATATTTTAAAGTAGCCTAGTTCTAGGCTGTCGTGATTGCGGCGACTTATGCCCAAATGGGTAGTCGCCAGATAGACTCCTAAAATTAAAAACAAAACCAAACCTGGGTGGCTTATAATACACCGGTCCCGGTTTGTTTATAATACACCGTTCCTGTGTGTTTTTATGGTTTATAATACATCGGTCCTGGACGGGGGGAGGGGGTCATTATACACCGGTTTTGCGTGGGGGCTCGTCAATGGTGGGCGCTGTCAGCCTATAAGTACCAGGGTTGGGGTTAGTACTCGTGAACTTTCTTCGCCCCTTCTTTGTCACTAATGGCCTTAATTTTCGAGAAATTCCTTTTGCAGTTTCGGAGGGATGTTTCATAGAGAACCGCTTAATTAATACCTTTGCATTCTCGGCCGGTGGTTATGCGGGGGCGACCGGCATTTTCAGGAGATTTATAGGTTTAGTTTTCATTGTATAACTTCAAAACGCGCGAAATCACACTCTTGGATCTTCCTACTTCTCTTGAATTCTCAGAAAAAGTCGTCCCCGAAGTGTTCAAGCGAACAATTCTCTGACGTAGAATTGTGACTGACCAAGATTAACTTCTTTCGACGGTCTTGGACTGACCCATCGTGGACGGACGGTCGTTAAGCGGATCCAGAACGACTGCTCGTGGACGGACGGTCGTTGAGAGGATCGAGACCGACCGCTCGTGGACGGACGGTCGTTGACAGGATCGAGACTGACCGTTCGTCGACGGACGGGCGTTGGCCAGGATCAATGCCATCTTTTAGCATCACAACATCCATCAAATTACACCACCTACGCTTGTATAGATTTGGGTGGAAATGGTTGGAGCAAGAGAACTGATATCTTAGAGATCACGGCAATAACTATTATTATTATTATTTTACCATGACTCGGTGAGACCCCCCTCCCCCGCGCCTTCCATTTTCACTCAATACAGGACCGATTTCTCTCCTCCATTGTGCACCTGGATGGAAGCGTGATGGGAGCACACTTGTGCGAGTGGAAGCCAGGTGGTGGAAGAGATTGAGTGGCAAGGGGCTGGCACTCTCCTTCACCCCCCCTCGCCTTTATCATCTTGCGTGTCACTCCACTCCAGTTGTGGTGGCTCGAGAAGTTGGAAAGATGCTCTTACGCACATATTGACACGTACACTACAGAGCAAAATAAGAGAACGATGTTCCTTTATAAAAATATTTTCAAAAATATGATGAGTAGGTAAATGAAACTTCCAAGCTACCCAAAGACAGGCATTTAAATATATTTTAAGAATATTTCATACGATCCATTCGTTTATTCGAGAAATTATTCTAAATAAATTAATAAAATAAAATATTGACTCGTGCAAAATAAGAGAACGATTATTCACATAATTGCTTAGCTAGTAAATACACTAGAAACAAAGCAAAATTTGACAACGATGAAACTTAAAAGACTTAATATGAGGTGTTGAAGCCTTTGTTTTCTATTACTTCGGCGCGACGACGACCACAAGACCTGCTCCCTTCTTTGTCACTATTGGTCTTAATTTTCGAGAAATTCCTGTTGCAGTCTCGGAGGGATCTTTCATAGAGAACCGCTTAATTAATACCTTTGTATTCTCGGCCGGTGGTTATGCGGGGTCGACCGGCATTTTCAGGAGATTTATAGGTTTAGTTTTCATTGTATAACTTCAAAACGCGCGAAATAACACTCTTGGATCTTCCTACTTCTCTTGAATTCTCAGAAAAAGTCGTCCCCGAAGTGTTCAAGCGAACAATTCTCTGACACAGCTCAGGAGTCACTTTCACGTGTGGTGGCATTCAGATTAATTTCAGACGGTTATACATACATCTATCCTGTTACATATACATACACACAGGTACGCACGGGTATACAGCACTCGAGTAACTCCACCCCTACCAGTTACGCTCTTTCGCACACTTGCACCCCCCTCCCCTCCTGATCAAAGGCCCTCAGGGGGGTCATTGGGAGCTAGGCTCCCTCTTTTTTCCTTTAGTCGAGGCTGGCGTAACATCGCCCTTGGGTCTTGTCCGGAACTTGCGAGAGTTGATTGGTTTTAAGAGGTGGTTGAGGGGGTGGGGGCTAAGCTCCCTAAAGGAGTGTCAAAGGAACGCGTTCATTATCTGGGGGATAGAAGCTCACTGGAAAATAGAGAGGCGCCCGGTTGAAGAGATTGTTCCCCCCTGCGTCTCCGATCTTCTTGTTCTCCCTTTTTGGAAAAAAAGGTCAGTTTTAATATGTATTTATAGATTTTCACTTCCCCTAACTACACCACTCTCTTTCGAACCACTGCCACTACACCGCTTTAACTTTTTGACAAACCCGTATGGGATACCCTCGTTGGATTACACTTTTAGTTTTACGTCAATAATAATAATATTAATTAATAATGATTTAATTCATCAGTAATGCGTCCTAAAGAAAAAAAATCATTGAGGCGCCACGTCTATTAACTGAGTTTGCTTACGTGATCAGTCAGCATTCTCATCGTCTCGTCTCCCGATTTTGTCGCCTCAGCGGAATGCTTCGTTTTGTTCGCAGCCTCTTATCGATAATCGATATGGGGTTCGCGCGACGTCGATCAACGAAGGATGAGGAGTAAGGACTATAGGTGAAGATTGGGTGATGCTGATGAGCCAGCCGACTTTGTCTTCCGCTCGGGTGATGAATTATTTCTCTGTTGACGCCAGAATTGCACGGATATCCGCATTTTATTACGATGCCATATGTGAATAAGAGAGCCGAAGAATTGGTTACTATGTACTATTTCTTCTCTACTATTGCTACTGAGCTACCGCCTCCGCTGCTACTACTACTATTACTACTACTTCGGCCTAGCTGAATGGAAGCGCTGTTACCGATTTTAGGGGAATTAAGCCACATTGGGAGTGGTTAGTTGCCGGAAGGCGTCCAGATTCGGGCCGACTTCACTCTCATTGCTACTTTTATTATTACTAGTGCTACTACTGCTTCATTGGTCGACTCGTATTTTCGACTGAGATAGTCAGCGGACGGTGCGAAATGGTTGATTTAACCGGACCCCAAAACAATGACTCTTTTTTCCTTTGTCTCGAGCTTCATCAGTGCCTCCAAAGGAGGGATTTTACACGCGATATTTTAGGCTGTTTATTTACTTAGCGCCGTCGACGGTGGCGAATCTTGTCTCGGATTCGCTTCTCGCCTTTTTAGTGATTGCACGGGGTTTGGGTGGTGGGGGGGGGGGGGTAGGGAGCTGCTCGGTTCCCTCTTGACAGCTCGCGGATTTGTGCACGCTACCTAGGTCGGTACCAGCTGCCCCTGCGCCTATGGAACTCACTATGGGGGAATTTTCGCGTTGTTTGATGCACTGATTTCGCGCCCTTCTTGCCTATTGCCCCTAGATAGATCTGTGGCTAATATATTCCCCAGATTATGTAAAGATCTGGCCTTATAACTATGGCTATGGCATTAATGACACTCAGTCGGTAGATTGGACACTGTGTAATCTGACGTTAAAGGATTATTCTTGCAAGGGGTTCGATCGTGGAAGAATGGCGGGTGACCCTAAGTTGGTCACAGCAACTCAATGTGTTTTGCAGTAACGGAGAACAAAAGGAGCTGCATGCCTTCAGCTTTATTCAAAGTACAAGATTTCTCAGAATGCCTCAATCTAAAGCTTACAAGGGTTTTTATATGGAAGAAGGAGTGGGCTCGCCTCCATAGGGGTTTACCAATAGGATACTACTTAGGAGCTATTGGCTAATTTAATGGAAGTCTTCCAATCCGATATTACGTGGGAGTTGTTTTCACAGTTTTTTAAGTGGGTCTGCCAATACTAACCTAATAAGGGCAGGTTACTATCCGACACTGCCTGTTTATTTGCTACTTTTACGACCAGTGGGTGGGCATACCCTTTCCTAACCTATCTTAGAAGTGAGTGGCTCCGGTGAATAGAAAATGATTTTTTTTTTAGTATAACAGATTCCTAAGCATTTCTTTTCTCAACAGTGTTTTCGTTAATTGTTTTTGCTTACATTGCAAATTCTTTCAGCAATTCCATCGAGGTGGAAAAATTAATTACAAATTTGATAACGAGAGAATTGTTACTTTCTTTGTTAAGGCACTTAACAATGCTCTCATTAGTTTTCGCTTTAAAAATTTGACCTAGAGAGCGATATATCACGAGTACTTGGCTTATGGAAATGCATCACCCTGTAATTTCCCTTTTCTTTCCTTTTTTTCCCTGTTATCGAGATTGAATAGGAATAGTAAGTTATGTAATCCAATGGAGATTAGGAACCAAGGAATGAAAGCAGCAGACAATTCGTGAATATCAGGGCTGTCAAGACTCAGTACAACTTTGACCTAACGTCTAGGGATAGGTGATGTTAGAACGAGCTGAGATGTACCGAGTACTCCATGAAAAAAATACAGCCCAGTAATCACGAGTACTCGCATCTTCAGGGAAAAAAGTTCCACTCCCTCACTTTGATATATTTAATCAATAACTGGACCAACCTGTCCTGCTTAGGTTTGGATGAGCGTCGACCACGGTTTGAAGGGGAATGAAGTCACTTTTCTTCACAGAAGATGGAAAAATGTCTACGGCCGATGCATCCAGTTATGGATGGAGATAAATCTGCGCGCGGTGCCCTCCTTCATTCGCGAGAATCCCTTGAGTGATTATATTATTGGCGATAATCTAAGAATTATTATTAATTATATTATTATTATTATTATTACTGGCAATAATCTAAGAGTTAGTAATTCTATTATTATTATTATTATTATTCATTTATTGGCGATAATCTAAGAATTATTATTGATTCTATTATTACTTCATTATTATTGACGATAATCTAAGAATTGTTATTAATCTTATTATTATTGCGATTCATTATTATTATTGGCAATAATCTAAGAATTATTATTAATGTTATTATTATTTCGATTCGTTATTGTAATAAGATTATTATTAACTGACTTCCTGGGCTACTTTTTTAAAGATAGAAAACAACCAGTGAGGGCATTTGCGACAACGTTTTATTGTTTATTCTTTTTCTTGTATTATTTTTAGTTCCTTTTTAATTTTTGTTCGTTTTTTATCATTAATTATACTGTCTTAACAAAATTGAACTTTTTATCTAAATGACTCCAGTTTTTTGTAAGTTGCCAATTACTATTTTTGTCAAATTTTGAAGATTTTAACGAATTTCATTCTTTTATTTCTTATTTTCAGGTTATTTAACTAAATAAAATTTTAAATAAAAGCAACAATTTTAATTAAAATACCAAGAGGACAGTGTAAAAATCGCCCAGATAAATTCTGCTACATATGTGGTTCAGTAACATTTTTAAAAAATCAAAGAAAATTTTCTTCTCTAGTGAAAAAATTATATATTTGTATTTTATATGTAAAATTGGCGACCAAGATAAACCATGGCACCACATATCTGTTGCACGACATGCTTTAATTCCTTATCAAAATGATCTTAAGGAAAAATAAAAAACCTTCAATTTGGTGTTCCATTGGTATGGCGAGAGCCCCAAGATCATGCCACTGACTGCTATTTCTGTTTGGTAGACATACAAAGTAAGTAATTGTTTATTTTCCACTGTACCTATATTTTGAAGTAGTATACTGTAATATTATTTTTTTAAAATATAAAATTAATTAAGTTTAGAACCACTTAATTGTAATCACATATGTACATAACTTTAAATTTTATGCATATAATTTCTATACTTTTAGGTAAAACAACGAAGTGCGCTTAGCTGTGATACATACGAGGGGCGGTCAATAAGTTTTGCAATTCGGATATAAGGAAACGAGAAATGAGGGAAAGTGTTTTATTATTTTTCAATATAACTACCGTCGACTTCAATGCACTTGCGCCACTTGTCCCTGAGGCTTCGAATTCCCGACACCAGAAATCTCCCGACTGCTGTTCAATCCACTCCTGGACGGCGAGCTGGACATCTTCATCGTCCCCAAACCGGCGTCCACGCAGTGCAGCCTTGAGCTGGCGGAATAAAAAGTAGTCGCTAGGGGCCAGATCTGGACTGTAGGGGGGGGGGGGGTCGACCTCCTCTAATTCGCACTCGCGCAGGGCAGCTTGTGCAATTCTGGCCTTGTGGACTTTGACGACGTTGAAGTCGATCATGGGGCGTGAGGTTTCTAGGCACCCAACGGGCAGAGACCTTGGTCATGGCCAAATTGTCGTGGATGATGTTGATAACACTTCCATGTGATATTCCAAGTTGTCGCTCGATTTCTTCGACCTTCACCCGTTGATTTTCGAGGATGATCCTCTCCACACGGGCCACATTGTCCTCGTTGGTCACGTCTGACGGGCATCCTGGACGGGGGTCATCTTCAAGGGACTTACGACCATGGTGGAACTCCCTATTTCATTCTCTTTTGCATTCTTGCGTTCCTTGGTTAAAAATTTGATCACTGCGCGGTGCTCAACCTTCTCCATTGTTGAAAAATTTGTTACTGACGATCTGCGATCAGCTACTGCTTCTTAAATAGACGAAGCAAGCGCGTGCGGCTGCAGGTCCTGACTTGTCCTAACACCCCCACAAACACCCATCCCCCTTCCTCTGTTTTTCCCTACCGATTCGCAAAACTTATTGACCGCCCCTCGTATATCCCAACCTTAGATCTGCTATTCGGCCTATACCTCACTCAAAAGACATTCCCAGTACCTGAACCACCTGCAGAAATTGTTTTGTCTAACTCTGATGAATCAGATATGGAATCATGTGAACCATAAACTGAAAATTCTGTTCCTGAAACTGTTAATACTACTTCAAAACCTTTCTCACAACTTGATCGTGTTTTTTGTGCCGGTGGAATCATGTGAACCAGAAACTGAAAATTCTGTTCCTGAAACTGTTAATACTACTTCAAAACCTTTCTCACAACTTGATCGTGTTTTTTGTGCCGGTGGGACATTAGAGCTCGGGGAGAACATTACATGCGCTCAGAATGGCCTTTAAGAGAAGAGACAAAAGTAGGTTGTCATAATGTCATACGTGAACCATTGTTTCCTTAGGAAAACTTAATTTTGCAACCACTTCACATAAAATTAGGTTTAATGAAACAATTCGTGAAAGCCTTAAAGTATGACCAGCCATCCTTTTTTATTTAAAAACAAAATTTCCTAAGATTAGTGATGCTAAAATTAAAGAAGGAATCTTTGTTGGGCCTCACATTCGACAACTTATGGTGGATAGTGGTGAGTTTGACCCAAAATTGAGCAAACCAGAATTTGAGGCCTGGCATAGTTTCAAAGGTGTATGTAATGGTCTCCTTGGAAGGCAAAAATCAGAAAATTACCACATTCTTGTTCAGAATTTGATTAGGTCTTATAATGAGTTGGGATGTAGTATGTCAGTAAAGGTGCATTTTTTGCATTCCAATCGGTCTTTATTTCCAGAGAATCCAGCAGACGTCAACGATGAGCTGGTGAAAGATTCCACCAACATATTCCTACTATAGAAAATCGTTATAAAGGAAAATGGAGACCTGCACTGCTTGCTGACTTCTGCTGGATCCTTCACAGAGACGGACATGATGTTGTACATAAAAAGAAGCCTAAATATTCTAAAAATATATGACTATTGTATAGATTTCAGCAATTTTGAAAATTTTTTAAATCTTCATTATTTTTTTTAAATATAATTTTATAATACCATACTCTGAAATGTATCTTTGTACTTTTTGTCAAATAAAATAAAAATAATAACAAATATTTCATACCTCTATATACTGATAAAATCTAATATTAATAAATGTTCAGATTACAAAAAAACTGAAGTCATTTCATGAAAAATAAAGGTCATTTTCGTAATCTATGCAAATACTACACTAGAAAACTACTTTCTCATTTCTGTAGCAAAATCATTGTTAGACTCTTATTATTGATCTTCTTTCTTTTTTTCCGTTCTTCATCTATAGTTTTTAATTGTTGCTTTTGTTTTCTTTTTTATTTAAGTATATCTCCCCTCTCACTATCGTACATGTATTGTCTGCTCATCATTTGATCAATCGAGTCGGGAGAGTTGCGCGCCCACCCCTACTACAATGCACCAGGTAGTCTCATTTAGACTAGTCCTAGCCAAAACTTTTGGAGATTTATTATGCCAGGGTTGGGTCCGTATTTAAGGACCTGCGTTGTATTGGCGGCGCACACCAATGGGAAAGGCACCAGAGCGCCCGAATAGGGGATACAAAACGAACATACATACACACAAGTTACGGTAGGCTTCGAAATAATACTCTTTCTGGTCCACTGGTCTACTCCTGCCCTGGAAATGCCAGGAGACTTGTGTGGCCTTCTCTCCAGTGACCAAAAGTAGGCTCTTCCTTACTTAGGCTATCTTTTCGCATTTTCACTCTGCCTAACTAAACCACACAGCTGAGTTTATAAAGTTTCATATAAGAAAATTAATAGAATAAAATTAAAGGTTATTCTGTTTTAGTCTGTTTGTGTTGTAATTTGAAGGCGAAATATAGAAAAAAATTGAGGTTCGTAGTTTGAATATTTCTTCACTTCTTGCTTTATTTTTGAACTTGTATCTCTTTCATGAGTTTCGAACTTTTAATTCATTCCATGTTCTGTTCGTACATCTGAATTCATCTTTCCCTCATTTGGGACACGTTCTGTTTATTTTTACGAGTGTTCCTGATTATACCAAAGTGAAGCTGCAATGGTGAACTCAAGCTGTGTGGTGAAGTTAGGCGGAGTGAAAATGGGAAAAAAGCTTGAGTAAAGAGGAGCCTACTTGTGGGCACTCGAGGGAAGGCCACACAACTCTCCTGGCATCCAGGGAAAGGAGTAGACCAGCGAACCAGAAAGAGTTTATTATTTCAAAGCTAACCCTGACTTGTGTGTATGTGTGTTCGTTTTGTATCCCCTATTCGGGCGCTCTGGTGCCTTTCTCATTGGGGTGCGCCGCCAATACAACGCGGGTCCTTAAATACCATTCCAGTCGACCCCGACTCTCAACAAAAGAGGCCAAGAGACTTCGGAAACTCTTCCTCTGCCCTCCCACGACCCCTACTCAATCAATGAGGCCTAGATAAATACATAAGAGTCTATTGCGGGAATTAAACATGAAGCATGAGAGCCTATCACAATAGGGCTCCTATTGAATTGAATTTCTTATTGCCTATTAGTGTGGGAGAGGGGGAGTAACGCGTGGGCTTTCGCCCACCATCCACTAGACATTTCTCCCCTCACCCCTACTTCGTCGAGACCCCTGTAAGGACCTGTGGGGTCTCTGGCCCATTATCTCAATTGGGCCTATCATGCCTCGGGGGGAAGAGGCTCACATAGGCTCCCTTGGGAAGCGGGGTGGAAGTGCATCCTAACCAAACACCCTGTAATTTGTTCCTCTAAAATAAACTCAGTTCCAAGTTGCTTTCGAAGGGAGTGGACTATGGGGGACGGGGGGGTTTCAGTGTGTGAGTGGACTTGTTTGTTTTGGTTTGGGTGTTTCGATTCAGCGTTGGAGTGGACTGGTATATTTAAGTGTAGGAGTAGGGTGTTGTGTTTTATTGTTTGGGTGTGATTGTGTTTCTATCTTGCAACGCACGTGTTTTTTATGGCGTTGGACGGGTGTATTCTTGTGACAGTGGAGGGTGTGTAGGTGTGGGGGGGGGGGCAGCGGACTGTTTGGGGATGGGGGGGGGGGCACTGGCATGTGTATTTGTGTCAAGTGAGTGGTCTTTTTGTGTGGCAGTGTCGAACTACTGGGAGGTGTGTTTTAATATGGAAGTGGGGAGGTATTATTTTAGTTGGTTGTTGCTTCAGTGTGGCGGGAGTGGTTTTTTGTGTGTTGTTTTTAAGTCTGGGGGGAACTTTGTTTTTTACTATAGGGGGGATGGGGGGGCTATTTTAGTGTATCCAAACGGTGGGGCGTCTTGGGCATGGGATCCAAGAATATAAAAAATTATCCCCTCCCCCCAAAAACTGGGTCCCAACTTTCGATAGGCTTCAATTATTAATTATTTATCCAATTAATAAATGAAGCCTTCAAAATTTAGAGGTGTTTTTTTTTTGGGGGGGGGGGTCAGTACCCTGTATTTTGACAATGAAACATGGGGGGGGGGGGCTCAATGGAAACTTGCCGTATCGAGCTTAGTCGCTTCAACTTGTAGTGTCTGAACGGCTAAATAGGCCAATAGGGTTCTTTTTTATTATTTTGTGGTCAATAAATATATTAGATTCTTTTGTACTCAATTAAAATTACAATATTAATAATTTTATTATTTTTTATTTAAAAAAAACCTTGGCCATACATTTTTCTGATGGAGCCTGGGAGGAAAGAGGTTGGGAAACTGATGTAAACTCTTAATGTGAAGTGGTACTCCATAAAGTGTGGTTAGAAATCGTACAACTCGAATATGCCCTCGGTGTTATTTCCCAGTTTGTCTGTTGTGCTTCACTCAAACATTCTTCTCGCCAACTCCCTCTTAATTCTAGCCTTTCTCTCTATAGCATTAAGACCGAGTTTGGGTGAAAGTTTCCTTTCCCCCTCTAAAATCTCCCTTAAATATAAGTATTCGTGCCAAATCGTTCATCTAGCGCAATGAGTGTTGATGCTGTAAGTTTCATTTCCCCGCCAAAATGTCCCTCTTCAAATTTTTGCGCCAAGTAGTCCATCGAGCTTAAGACTGTTGATGCTACAAGTTTCCTTTCCTCGCTAAAATGTTTCCCTTTATATTTTCGCGCCTAGTCTACTAGCATATGACGACGCTGCAAGTTTCTACCCCCCACCCCGAATGTCCCTGTTTAAATTTTGGCGCCAAGTAGTCCATCGATCATATGACTTGATGCTGCAAGTTTCCTTTCCCCGCGAAAATGTCCCTCATCAAATTTTGGCGAGAGGTAGTCTTCGAGCGCAATGATTGTTGATGCAAGTTTCCTTTCCCCGCCAAAATGTCCCTCTTAAAATTTGGCGCCAAGTTGTCCATCGAGCATATGTCTATTGGTGATGCAAGTTTCCTTTCCCCGCTCAAATGTTTCTCTTAAAATTTTGGCGCCAAGTAGTCCATCGAACATATGACTCGATGCTGCACCTTTCCTCTTCCCACCACAATATTTTTCACATTTTGGCGCCAACTATTCCATTGAGCATATAACTTTTGCAAGTTTCCTTTCTCCGCCAAAATCTCCCTCTTAAAAAGTTGGCGCCAAGTAGTCCATCTAGCATATGACTGCTGTAAGTTTCCTTTGCTCGCCCAAATGTTCCTCTTAAAATTTTGGCGCCAAGTAGTTCATCGAACATATGACTTGATGCTGCACGTTTCCTCTTCCCGCCAAAATGTTTTTCAAATTTTGGCGCCAAGTAGTTCATCGAACATATGACTTGATGCTGCAAGTTTCCTTTTCCCGCCATAATGTTACTCTTCAAATTTTGGTGGCAAATGCGCGACATCTAAAACAATGGCGAAGTTCGAGTGTTTCTCCGCTTCTTCTTCTTCTAATCACAGGGAGGGAGGGGCTAGATTCCCGGGACAGAGCGTGGAGAGGAGGGGGAGGGGGTGCTTATTTAGCATTCGTTCAGGTGTCTTTTCCCTAATCGAAAACTAGACTTCTAAATGTCCCTTGGGGCGAATTTCTCCTCTGCTTGATAATTAATTAGACCCTAATCAAATAACCATTTTCGATTGCGCTTGGAAATAGGTCATTTCCGTAAGGCTTTAAAATTTCCTAAATGAATTATGATATCAATTCTTACCACAATTTACCCATTAATGCTCATTTAGATGGTAGGGAAATCTGAGTTTTTGCTGTGTGTAATGTGTGTCTGGGGGATGGGGGGTCGAACCTTTCCGCATGAACTTTCTGGCGGAGGGTCATCGTTAGTTAATCCTAGATTCTTAGTTTTTAGTCACTAACGATGTCGTCCATAACCCTTTTCGCTGCCCACTTTTATTTATTTCCCCTCATCTCCCCTTTTTCATTTCTCCTCATTTCACATTCTTTTGAGAGAAAAAAATGGCCTTGATGCACTATTTTCCCACTTCAACCTAAAAATTCTGATGTCATCCCAATTTTCCTTAAAAAAACACTCCATCATTGTCCTTAATTTTCCTTCATTAATTTCCCTTGCCCCCCCCCCCCCCGCCCCCGTTACGGTATGTTACCTTAATAACGTAATCAAAATCCGATTACGGCCAGATTGCGCGACCTAAGTTACACTTCATCCTCATTCATCATCTCCGGGTGTCTAAGACGCCAGGGTTCCATCGCAAACCTCACTTTCTCCACCTCTTCCTAACCCTATTTAAAGATTTGAAGCTTTTGAAAGTAGTGGAAGAAGCGTGTGACTGAGGATGTTCTGAGGGAGTGTGATGGCGTTCAAGAAGACGACTAGACGTCAAAAGGATTGATTTTTTTGATGGGAAAAGGTGATGACTGAGGGCAAAGTGTAATAGGTGTGCATAGAGGAAGGAATAAACCATGAATGGAAGAGGTACTACAGCACCCACCGCACCATCCGCCCATGGGTGAACCTTGGTTGGAAGAGATTATTATTAGAGCATAGAAAGGTGGGATGTTAGTTTTTTTTAGTGGCATTGATGCGCGCAGATCCGCCCTTGTAGGGAAGTGATTATAGTTAAAAAACGCTACTGTTCCATCGAAACACGAACTTGATCCACTTTTCCATTACCCCATTAAAGACCTGGCGCCATTAAAAGAGGTGGGTGCTACGAAAGTACCGATATTTAATGGAAATAATGGTGGTATGAAATAATGCTGACTATTAATAATCGAATTTCCTTGGAGATTTTGGTAGGCGGGAGCATCATGGTGATAATGAGGCGACACTGGCCTTAATTTTATGAGGGGAAGAATCACGAAAAGAGAAGAGCCTGAAGCCTATTAGATGTGACCCAAAGCCTATTTGATGGCGACCTAATTTTCCGAGGTTTGAAGATCGGAGTCGTCAATGCGTGCCTTGAGAGTCGGGGCGTGCGTCAGGGGGCTGTAATTGGGCTATATTCTCTCATAAACGAGGCAATAAACCTCGGAACAATCATAGTCTGAGATCGCCCCAAGGTGGGGGGGGGGCGCTATTTTAGTACCTGTATTCTTAAGCCCTTGTTAGTGGCGGCTTTTAATCTGGCTTCCTGGTGCCAACACGAGGTTTGAGGTCCTTTCCTTTGCAATATTGTTAAGACTTCAACATTAGCAGTTTCCAACAAAGGGGTGTTGACCCCCTGATTTTCCTGTTTTTATTTGGATCTTTTCCTTGTCACCTCCAGTTCGACTGATTAATGGTGAAAGGGTATTACGATTCGTCTATTAAAGGTTTGGCTGAGAATTATCGCCCTTCCAAAAATCTTAGCTCTACGCTATTTTCGGCTCATGCAAACACACAAATATAAACCTCATTAATATAGCAAATGCGCTTTGGCAAATACAGACAATACACTCGGTGGTAAGCATGGGTATCAATACGTTGGCGTGTCAAAGTTAATCTCAAACAAAACGAATATCAGTTATTTTTTTCCTTAAGTTTGTGGTTTACCCTCTTGTTTATTGTTTTGCGGTCTATCTTTTATTTTCTGCAATCTACCTTCTACTTTTTGGTTGTTTGCAGTCTACCGCCCAGTCTCTGGTTAAGTTTGCTGTACATACGAGTATATCTTGTTTCTGGTTAAGTTTGCGATCTTCCAACTACTTTTTGGTTGTTTGCCATATCTCTTTTCTTCTTAAGTTTACGTTCTTCTGTCTATTTTCTGGCTGTCTGTGGTCTGTCATCTATTTTCTGATTAACTTTGCGCCTCTGGTCGTTTGCTGTCTATCTTATTCTTTTTGGTTAGGTTTGCGGAAGCCATCTAATTTATGATTAACTTTGTCGTTTGTCAGCTACTTTCCATAGCGCCGTGAGTATTACGTTCGGCCTTTTTTAAGCACACTTCGTGTCACGCTCGATCCGGATGGCTCCAAATCTGAAGAGGGAGTAGGCTTCGACCCCGTATTCCCGCAGTTTGAAGTCACCGGGGCTCTACCAGGGGCTGCGTCTGTCTTCACGGCTGAGCTGGTTACAATACACAGCTCGGTACAGAAGATAGCGCGTTGTGCCCGGCTCGAAGACCGGATCATGATCTATAGCGACTCACAAAGCGCCCTGAATCTCCGCACCACTTGGTTAGCGGTATACATGACGCCATGGTTCCCGTAGGTCGGGCGGGTCTCAAAATTATCTTCTGCTGGGATCCTGGATATGTTGGTATTGCGGGAAATGAGGACGCCAAAGAGTCCGTGAAGACTGAGCGACCAGACCAACGTTTCGGACTTCCGCATATTGACTACATGGCAGGAATCAGGTCGCCTCGCAAAAAGAGATTGGAGACGGCCGATGGGAACTCAAAGTTACGCGCCATTGCTCCTCGGCGGCTTCAGGGTTCTTTCTGTCGTCTTCGAATTGGACAAATTCGCGAGACGCACCGTTATTTGATGGCGCCCTCCCCTACACCCAAAACTGTTCGTCATATTCTTTTTGAATGCTCCAGTACCGGGACGAGTGGGGTCGCTACCGCTGGTCCCCTGTGCTCGGAACGGGTCCGTGCACACATAACTGTAGACTGGAGGACTTTGTGGAGGAGGCTGGCCTCCGATTTTATTTGACTCGCTTTGGTATTGGGTGCCTGCTTCGGTGCTGTCGAGATGGAGCCTCCCTTCTTGCGTTTGATCTTTTTTTGTTGTTTAGTGTATGTATTGTTTTATTTTTCCTTCTTTTTTTAATGTAGTTTATTAATTGGCGAAATTGATTACAGCGACTTAGGCCCTTGGTGCCCAGTAACCAGTGGGTGCCTTAAAAAAAATGTCCTTCTGGTTGTTTGCGGCCTACCATCTATTTCTAATTGCAATCGAAAGCTACCAGTCTTATAAATGACCCCAGACCCAACTCAAAACTTGACTCACTGCCCTTCGCCGCAATGTTGGTTCATTTTGCCTCTTCTACAGTTAACATTACTAGTTCGACCATGGCTGATGGTTCGTTCGCCTGTTGTGTGTCCATTGGAAACTTCAAGGGTGGGCGACGCCCGCGTCCCTCCTTACACGTCAAAGCTTAGCAACACTACTTTCTCATGTTTTCCCACCTAATTATGATGTGGCAATTTTACAATAACGCCCTTCACGTTCTCAAGCATTCATAAACTCCTTTCTCTTTCTCCTCTTGCGTCTCTCCCTCTGTGTATTTCCATTTTGGCCCGGCTTTGATTGGACTCTGGCGCGTTCCTGGTTCCTTCAACTTAAAAAAAAAGAAGAAATATTGGGTTAGGTGTGTGATGCCACCAAGTTTGGGGTGGGGGTGGGGGTGGGGTGGGGTCTCCACCATGGCGGCCTCTTATACTAAGCCCCCTGAGACAATCGATTCCAACGTCTCAATACTTTGGGTAGAATCCCGGCGAGAAAAATTGCGTTGGTAGCGAACTTTCTCCAATCACCGCGGAGCGCTGATTCTGATGTCACCACACACAATTAATTGTGATCCTGTTCTCTTTTAGTTATTTCCTCCATACACACAACGCATCACTCACTCTTCCATCTGCTGCATACCCGCCACCATTGTGATTTCTAGTACACACTCACCTGACGGAAGTACGGGTGGCCTTGCCTTGACCTTCGTTCGTACCCGGCGACAAAGGAGTACTACTGTTCCTTCCTGCACACACAAACACACACTGCTGCACCCACGAGGATCGGATTTGGCTCTCCACGGTGTTTGTTAATGATTCATCATCATGATCTTTATGCTAATTTCATTATCCGATGGGTGGCTTTAATAAACAAAAATAGGGCTAGAGGATGTATCCCCTTTAAATAGTAGTGCCCCATATCCTCCTGGGCAAGAATTCCTAGAAAGTTCCCTACGAAATCGTGGCATGACTCTCTCTCCGGCTATGCCCCTTTTGAGTATTTTCACAGATTTTCATACCATGACACACCACTTTTTCACCTTTTTATTTTCCCTAACCTTTTCAGACTTTGAGGCGGAGATGCCATCATTAGTTTTTAGTTATATTAAATTGGATGGAACGTTCGCCGCTACCTTATTGCGACGACCGCGTTGTCCCTCGGACTGTTCGGCGCTTGAATGTCCAAGTCTGGGTGATATTCGCGCACGTGTCCTACGAGCGGGGTCGCTACCGCTTGCCCCTTGTACTAGGGACGAGTTCTTGTACACACACTTGCGGACTATATAACTTTTTGGAGGAGGCTGGCCTACCTCTCCTTTGACTCTTAGTTTTAGGTCGTATGTTCCTGCGCCGGGGGGAGATAGGCCAACCCCCGACGCCGGAGCGCGCTTCCTCCTGGGTTACTTTTTTTGTTTGTGTCTTAGCCTTTGTTCCTTTTTATCTTATTTTTTCCCAATTAGCCTAGTATTAGTCTGTAGCGTGAGTAGGGCGACTTTTGCCCTAGTAGTCAGTCGCCAGATGGGCTCCTCAAAAAAATAGTTATATTAAATGATTCGGCTGATGAGTAATATTTTCTCTTTCACACAGATCGTTGCGCCAAGGATTTGGGTATGAAGAACAACCAAATTCCCGACACACACGTCACTGCTTCCTCCTACTTCGATAACGCCGTCCACGCCTACAATGGCAGGTACGTCAACCCCGCGGGCTACGCCCCCTCCCCGTAACGACCATTAACTGGATAATGAAAGTAACATATAGATCAGAATGGCAATCGCTGGTAAGCCTTAGTGTAGTAACAGACGTTCTCCGACGAGGGGTATGGGGGAGGGGCGATTAATCTGAATCGAGGGAGATTTTTCGATTCTTCTTCGGATGGTTTATAGTGCGTTTTAAGGATGAGGTTTCCCTTTGGTGGGGGGGGGGGAGATTAACACTATAATGTTATTATTTCTCCGGATGTTTATTCGTGTTATTTATTATTTATGTGGACGTCTGATCATATACACAAATCTGAGTCTAAGTTTCGACTATTTCACTATATCCCCTTCCCCCCTCATTTAAAGCGCAATAGCAACGAGGTCGCCTCGTGCAGAAGGGTGTAGAGTGAAAATCTGTAACTGAAAGTGGTGAAAACGTGTGGAAAAGATATAGCCGCAGAGCCTCTTCCTGGGTGTTGGGAAGAGGCCCCCCCTCCTCCGTCCCGGTACCGACCAGGGATGAAAGAGAAGTTGAAAAGAGGATTATAAAGGTAACGAAAAGGGGCTAAAATGCACATGTCGAGAAGGAATTATGCCTAGGTAGTCTGAAGATAGTTTGGAACTGCTTGCGGCTATTCCAGGTACAAGGAATTTTCAGTAAAGCTAAATTACAATGCACGCAATGATAGTGTGCGGTTATTATAGCGACGAGTAGCCAGACACTACATACACTGCATCATGTACGGCTGGGGTACGTTCCCCATCCACGCCAAGCAGGTGACTATCCAAGAGACCAATTTAACAGCCTTAAAAAGAATCGTATGAATTGGGTATTTTAACCACAAACCCTCACTGCGCAGTTTTCCTTATTATTGTAAGATATAGCGGGGCCCCATGGCTGGGGGGAAACGATCCCGTGCCCTGCGACGCCATAAGTGAAAACGATCCCGTGCCCTGCGACGCTCTTATAAAATTATAGTTTTTTTGCAGCAATTTTTAAAATGTTATTTATTTGCATTGAAATAAAGAGGAACTTTGGATTCGCGATACTTTTCGTGTTCAAATTCTAAAATGACAAATGTATTTCCCTAAGGATATTTAAACAAAATGACCTAAGTGGCGACCATTATAGTTCCCACTTATGGTCTCTCCCTCATCCCAAAGAAGCATACAAATGTACAAGATGGGAGGGGGGCAATTATTGTATACTATCCTTATATTACTCAAATATTTGTCAGTCTTTAAAGCCCCGTAAGGGGCGCGGCGATTTGCCATCCTGGCCGCCGTGCTGACGGGATCCAGCGCTCCGTCCGGCCCCAGCTTAGCCTCTCTTCCTTCCTTCAAAATACTTGTTTCCTCTCTTTTCACACAACCTCTCCCACAACTTTCTCTGGTCAGCCTCTAATTTCACAGGGTAGATGCTGACCTTCCTTTCAGCCAACCGTCCTCATCGGGGCTGAGGAGGTGGGGGACAAAGTTCCCTAACCCCTGAGCTCCGGTCTGGGGTGGCTGGTTTTTAACAACCTGCTTCATCCCCACCCATACCTTCCACACATCCCTTTTCCTCTCCTCTTCACAATCTATATTTTTTACGCCGTGTCTAAGGTGGAGCCGCCATGCCGATGGACTGCCAGGCCACCAGGCGGGAGGGGTGGTCCCAAATGGCGGCGCCTGGCTCTGCCGGGCTTGTAAGCACCTCTCGCAGTGCGGGCTACTGCGAGAGGTGTGCGCGATTGCATCCCGTGTTTAAAAAAGGGTCACCATGCCCAATGATGAAGATAAAAAAAAACAAACCCAACCCTCAACTTCCCCTGTTCCATCGACGGAGCCGCCCTCGGGCAGCTCCAGCAAAAAAATGGAGGTCCCCCCCCCCCTGTGCTTGCACAGGGGACCCTCCATATTTCTCTAACCGGAGAGGAGGCTTACTCCTCTCCTTCGCCTACGGGTGCAGGGGACTCCCCCTCACCCCCTTCTCTGGAGGTGCTTTCGGGCACCTCCCTTTTCCCAGCGGCAGTCCCCTCTTTTCTTTCCAAGGGGACTACCAAGAAAGCCAGCAGGCAGCCCTTAGCCAGCCGCTCCCAGTCAAAGCGGCTCGGTAGGGCAAACCCCCTTAGGGGGGAGAGGGAAGCCAGGCCCCTTCGGTCGCTTCCCTCAAAAGACCTGCTGGCAAGAATTTTTAACCTTGCTGGGGTCAAGGCCTGTGCCTCCCCACACAAGACTGGGGACCTGCGATGTCCTGGGAGGGGATGGCCAACTGGAGGCCACTCCTGTGATAGACATGGTCCTTGAGGAGACCCAGCCTCAGACGGTAGGGCCTTCCATGGGGGGGAATTCGGGCTCGGCGCCAAGCACCGAACCCGAATCCGCCCCTATGCAAGGTCCTCCTCAAATGGCTGAGGGCTCCGAGGCAGTAAAAGGAGGGGAGGGATATCCTCCGACAGGTGCCCCCACGACAACCAGGACCTTCTCCATTTCGGAGAGGGACCTGGCTGAGGACGGTCCATCTGGCCTGGGGGCTTCTGCCGGCGGAGGTGAAAAGCAGGATCATTCCCCGCCCTCCTCTCCAAAAAAGAAAGACAAAAAAGACGAAAAAGACTCGGGGCTCCTCTCCATCCGCGGGGGCTGCGGGGACGGATGGGTCTGCTACCACTTTGGTAGGCGACCAAGCTAAGATTGGCACATCCGGCCCCTCTACCCCCTCGTGTGCAGAGCCCCTGACCAAGACTAACACCAAAAGTGCACAGGGCGGAGCCTCGATGACATCAGGGCCCCTCATTCAGAGGTGACCTGGCGTTTTCGAGCCCGCTGGCTTCAAACGCTTCCTCGTTATTCGCTCCACTGATGGCACCATGTTGTGCCTTCTGGCGAATGCGGCGAATCCCGCCGAGGCGGCCAAGATAAGTGCTCTTCGGACACTTCATGGCACCCCGGTGAGTGTGACGCCGCACTCTACCATGAACTTTGTGAAAGGAGTAGTTTATGCGAGGGAACTCGTTGACTACTCCATTGAGGACATCACCCTAGAGCTGGCCGACCATGGGGCGGTCAAGGTCGAACGTGTGATGAGAAAACAGGGAGGGGCTTCGAGACCCACCCCTACACTCTTCGTCACGTTCGACTGTGACAAGCTCCCTGAGTCGGTGCGTGCTGGTTGGTACCGCTACCGCGTGAAGGCATTCGTGCCACTGCCGCGGCGGTGCTATTACTGTCACCGCTTCGGCCATACGAATCGCTCATGTAGACGTGCAAAGTCGGGGTCACCCGAAGTCTGTGTAAATTGCTCCAAGGTCGCACACGATAAGTCCAAATCGTGTGTGGCCAAGTGTGTCAATTGCGGAGAGCCGCACCCTGCTTCTTCGAAGCAATGTGGTGCATATCTCCTGGAGAAAGAAATCCTGGCCGTTTAGGCCCAGGATAGACTCTCATTCCGCGAGGCTAAGGACTTGGTCCTGGCGCGCCCAGCTCTGCCTGGGACGTCATATGCCTCAGTAGTTCGAAAGGCACCCTCTGCTCCTGGCCCATCCAGGCCAACGAGCACGGTTGTTTCCGCGCCCATTCGGAGCCCTTCTGCGGGCTCTACCCAACCCGGGCGCTCGCCTTGTAAAGCTGGCGGCAAAAAGGGTTCATACCCAGCCCCGGCTAAAACCAGGGCTCCCTCCTCTTCCCCCAGCGTGACCGTTTCCCGCAAGGCGAAACGGCCACGCGCCTCCACCGAGTCGTTAGACTCACAGGAGGCAACACCCCTGAAGATGGTCGCTAGGCCATCTTCAGGGGTTCCTAAAGCTGTCCCCCGAAAGGAGGACAGCAACAAAGGAGCTTCGGCTCCTTCGCCCACGCCCCGAGGTGGAGCGAGTGGCTCGGAGACGGTGGTTCCTCGAAAAGAGGCCCCCCCGCCTCCGAAGCCGCAGCGCCCGCCTAAGGTTTCGAGGCGGAGGGAGGAAAAGACTCGCATGGCGAGCCCAACCTCCCCCAATAAGTCCTCGAAGGCGACAGCGCCTTCAACGCTTTGTCCGGCCAACAGCGCCCGGGGTTCTGCCCCCGGGAAGCGTACGGCCATTCCCGTGAGGGTCTTCGATTCGAGGAGGGCCCCCGCGTCTCCTCCGAGCTAGGCCTGGAGGGCATATTCCTTTAATGGAATTGCCGTGGACTACGGGCCAACTGGGAGGAGCTGCGGAGGCTCGTCTCGTCCCGTTCCCCGTTAGCTATTTTTTTGCAGGAGACCATGCTAGGCGCGTGCCCGCTGCCTGCCCTCTCGGGGTATAAGGGTCTTGCGACCCCACCACCGCGGGATAGCCGGGCTGGGGGATGCGCGGTTTACACCCGGCATGATGTCTCCGTTCTTCCTTTCTCTTTAGATACCTCCTTTCAGGCAGTGGCTGTGCAGCTGCACCTGGATAGGAGGTATACTATCATTTCTGCGTACATTCCACCGTCAGCTGACTTCGACGCGGGGGACTTCCGCCGCGTCGTGGCACGGTTGCCGAGGCCCTATCTCTTGCTTGGAGATCTGAACGGCAGGCATCCTCTCTGGGGAAATTACTCCATAAATCCCAGGGGACAAGTCCTTGCCGATCTGATCGAAGAGCTTCAGATGGGTGTCCTAAACGTGGATGAGTTTACGCATCACTGTCCGAGAACCGCTTCATTTTCTTGCCTTGACCTATCTTTGTGCTCTTCGGATGCACAGCCTGATTTTGATTGGGGGGTCGTCGATGACCTCCATGGTAGTGATCACTTTCCCATTCAAATATCATTTTCAGGGCAACTGCCGCCTGAGAGACCACCTCGGTGGTGCTTGGCGCGGGCGCGGTGGCCTGCATTTCAGGAAATGACTGAATTCTCTATCTCAGTCGAGGAGTTTTGGTCGGTAGATAAGGCCGTTGAGTTCTTCTTCGGCAACCTCATCGCCGTGGGCCTGACTACTATTCCTAGGACGTCTGGCCGTTTTGCACGCCGACCACTCCCATGGTGGTCGGCCGAGTGTGAGACGGCCCTCAAACAGAAGCGTTATGCCTACATGCGCTATAAGCGCCGCCCGAACGATTTCACTGTTGGTAAATTTCGTCGGGCTAGGGCTAGGTTCCGGTATATTTCGAAGCACGCCCGCCGCTTTTCTTGGCGGGCATACGTGTCTTCACTTAACGGGAAGACCCCTTTAGCTGAGGTGTGGAAGCGAGTCAAAAGGATTCGGGGCAAATTCTCGCAGGACCCCCCCTCCCGTTCTCCAGGAGAATGGGACCGCAATCTCGGACCCCGTGTCCGTGGCGGAATCCTTAGCGACCGCTTTCTCCGCATTCTCTAGCCGTGATGTTGCTCCGCCAGCATTCAATGCACGTCGTGATGTCGCGGAAGGCCGCCGGCTGGACTTTACCTCCAGAGGCGGAGAACCCTTCAACGACAAGTTTACTGTGAGTGAGTTGCGTTCCGCTCTCGCTTCGTGCGCGGACACCGCCCATGGTCCAGACGATGTCCCGTACGCCATGCTTCGACACCTGGGTGAGCGAGGCATGGCCTTTCTGTTAGATCTGTTCAACAGGATCTGGGTGGAAGGTCTTCTCCCAGACTCCTGGCGAATCGCTACTGTGCTCGCCTTTCGCAAGCCGGGGAGAGATGACTCTACTCCGACCGGTTTCCGCCCAATCTCTCTAACCTCTTGCGTGTGCAAGTTGATGGAGAAATTGGTAAATGTTAGATTAGCCTATTTCCTGGACAGCGGAGGCCATCTGTCTTCTGCACAGTGCGGCTTCCGTAGATTTCACTCCACGTCGGATGCTCTGCTCCGACTGGAAAATGCCGTCTGCGAGGCTTTACTTCGTAGACAGCACTACGCCACGGTGTTTTTTTTAATCTGGAGAAGGCCTATGATACCGCATGGCGATACGGTATCATGGAGACTCTCCACACGATGGGGGCGAGGGGACGCCTCCCAATGTTTATATCTGAATTTTTGCGAGATCGTCGATTCCGCGTACGGGTGGGGGGAGCCCTCTGCCCCAAAGGAGCAGGAAGAGGGTGTCCCGCAGGGAAGTGTCCTCAGTGTCACACTCTTTGCCCTGAGCATCAATGGCATCACCTCGGTTCTGCCAGAAGATGTTCTCGCTACGCTCTACGTGGACGACCTTTCGATCTCTTTTGGCGCGGCCCAGATGCCAACTCTGGAGCGTCGACTCCAACAGGCATTGAACCGCGTCTCTCGCTATGCCGAAGCGCACAGGTTTCGGTTTTCTTTGGCCAAGACTAAGGTGGTGCACTTCTGCCGCCATCCACCGCTTCACCCCGACCCAGATTTGTTTCTTAATGGGGTGCGCCTGGATGTGGTTGAGTCGCACCGTTTCCTTGGTCTTGTATTCGACCGACGCCTCACCCGGGAGGCTCATATTCGCAGCCTTGGGTCTCTTGTACCCGCGCCATGGACATTCTCCGTTCCGTGACGTTCAGCGCTTGGGGCGCTGATAGGGCTACCGCCTTACTTTTTTATCGATCCTTTGTTCGCTCGAAGCTCGACTACGGATGCGAGTTTTATGCATCCGCAGCCGAGCGTTTATTTCGGAAGGTGGATTCAATCCACCACACCGGCCTTCGCCTTGCGACCGGTGCCTTCCGCACTTTCCCCATTGAGAGCCTGTTGGTCGATGTTGGGGAGATGCCACTCGCTCTGCGCCGCCTGCAGTGCATCACTCGCCTGTACGCGCGAGCCCGGCGCCTCCCTCTGTCGCCAACAGCTCTCACTGCATCCGCAGCTGATCTCGATGGTGCCTATGCCGCCGAGAGACGCCAGTCATACCCTAAGCCCTTTGGGTTTAGGGCCAGGAAACTCCTTCGAGAGGTAGATATAGCTCTCGGGCCGGTGGCGCCCCTGGTTCTGCCCAGGACGCCACCCTGGAGGGTACCACATTTGGCTATTTGTCGCCACGCCTCTGCTCCCAAAGCTTGTACTGCGCCGGGAGTATTGCGTTCGACCTTTTTGGAGCACACATCGTGTCACGCTGGTACCGTGCCAGTGTATACGGATGGCTCCAAGTCCCAAGAGGGGGTCGGCTTCCACGCTGTATCCCCTCTTTTTGAAGTCAGCGGGGCTCTATCAGGCGCTGCGTTTGTCTTCACGGCCTTGCTGCTGGCAATACACCACTCGGTACGGGAGATTACGCGACGTGCCCGGTTCGGAGACCGGATTGTGATCTATAGCGACTCACAAAGCGCCCTGAGTGCTCTCGGGGCATTGGAATCTCCGCATCCTCTGGTTCGCGATATCCGTGACGCCACGGTTTTGGCGAGCCGGGCAGATGTCGAGATTATCTTCTGCTGGGTTCCTGGACATGTAGGAATTGCGGGGAATGAGGGCGCCAAAGAGTCCGCGAGGACTCTGCGACCGGACCAGCGTTTCGCTCTTCCTCACACCGACTACATGGCAGGAATACGGGCAGCTCTTCGGACTGCTTGGCAAAGAAGATGGGAGACGGTCGAAGGGAACTTAAAGTTGCGTGCCATTGCGCCGCGACTGTTTCCATGGACCTATCCCCTAATGCCGCGGCGGCTTCAGGTTGCTTTCTGTCGTCTCCGAATCGGACACACTCGTGTGACGCATCGCTATCTGATGGAGCGCTCGCCTGCGCCCTATTGCAACGACTGCGTCGTCCCCCAGACTGTTCGGCACATTCTTGTCGAATGTCCCAGTCTGGGTGATCTTCGCGCACGATACCTGTCCCAGTACCGGGATGGGCGGGGTCGCTACCGCCTGTCCCTTGTGCTCGGGACAGATTCGTGCACATTGACTTGTGGACTTGTTGACTTCTTGGGGGAGGCCGGCCTTCTCCCTATTATTTAAGCAAGGTTTGTTTGTTTTGTTTTGTTTTTTGTTTGTTTTTTTCCTTTAGTTGCACGCTCCTGCGCCGGGGGGACCTCTCCCCGACGCACCCGCTTGCTTTCTTTCCCCCTTTTGGGGTGTTGTTTTTTTTTTCTCTCTTTAATTTTATTTTAAAGTAGCCTAGAACTAGGCCAGTTTTAATACGGCGACTAATGCCCAAGTAGGCAGTCGCCAGATGAGCTCTTAAAAAAAAAAAAAATCAGTCTTTAAAGCCAGTTAGTGAAGTACCATTAACCACCAGGGGTCGATGATTATATACATTAACAAGGTCAACAGACCTAGGTCGCGTGCTCTCAATTATTCTGACTAATGCCCTTTAAAACTTTCAATAATTCCCGGACTAACCTTGCGAAGACCTTGGCGATTATATCATTCAAAAGAGAATTTAAAGCAAAATAACGGGTTTCAAATTCCGTTAGAATCGGCCGAATAGTTACGATGTTAATGCCAAAAAACTCATTGAAAAGTAAAATGGTTGCCATCCGCTCGACCGACATAGCAAATTAACTCCAAAGTGACTCCTTATCATTTCTTGCATCTGTCTCATCTTTATCTAAGTTCTCACGAGTAATACCTCCCCCCTCCTTCTCTTCCCAAGAGGACGATTATTGTTATCCAATCACGACAACCCCTCAATCGAGACCCAAGACCCATACCATCTGTTTCCTTTAACCGAAACGTTATACTTATATATATATAGATATAGATATATATATATATATATATATATATATATATATATAGATATAGATATATATATATATATATATATATATATATATATATATATATATATATATATATATATATATATATATATATATATATATATATATATATATATATATATATATATATTAATTTATCCGCCAACAACGCGAGTCGTCAGTTTCCCCCAAAAAAAACTCGTCGGCACAAAGGGGTGGGGAGATTGAGTCCTATACCAAAATATTAAGCATTTAATGCATGTTTGATCATACATATTTCAAGTGTTGGGAAAATTGGTAAGTGGAAACCAAGTCTTGATAATCAAAACGATGCATGATCTTTGTAGCCATTCTCTCGGCCCCCTCCAACAACACTGGCAATAATCAACTATGCTGCAGCTAACGTTTAGAGAATTTTGTAACCTCCCGATTCCAACGTTCGCAGGTGGATTGGTGCCTATCTTCCTCACTTTCTTTGCAAATCTCTTTTTTTCCAATCTTTATTGGTGGGGGTTACCTCGTTGATTGGCTTCTTAGTTTTAAGTCACAACACACGAATCCTATTTACGATAATTTTGTATATTCCAACCTTCCAATTAACTTTGTTCCTAGATGCCATTATTAATTAAATATCTTAATGATAATCGATACTCTTGATATTTATTTTGGTAGTCCCATCACTTATTGTTCGTTTTATATGAATGAATTTATTTACGTTTTTTTTTGTTTCTCGATGATTCGCCATGACGAGAAGACAGCCTTTCATGTACCGAAAATTGGCGCGCTTCTGAGGCAATTGTTTCGGATTGTTTTGTGGGCGTCTCGTTTGGGGTGCGGTGTAGGGGCGATTTGGGTACCTGAGCTTCTCTCGGGGTATAATGTAGGGGCGATTCAAGCCTCTGAGTCGCTTAAGGCGTAGTGTCGGGGTGATTCGGGTGCCTGAACATGGTTTCTTGTGGGTCGAGGAGAGAGACCAACTGGTAATGTAACGCTTCGTTATTTTTTATTTTTCTGTTTGTCGGAGGGTGGTCTGTCTTGGTCGTAGAAGGGTGTAACATTACAGAAGTCTGCCAGAGCGATTCACCCCTTCCCCCTCTTTTCATTCATACACATTTTGAGGTGGCTTCACTTTGTTCCACATTTGTTATTTTTCGTACTTGATTTTTTATTTGTTTTCGCTGGTGATGGGATGTTAAAATAAAAAAAAAAGGTTTTGGTCTGTCCTTGTTCTTGGCTTTTTATTTGACTTTTCTGACTTGTTTGTTCTTTATTTGTTCCTAGTTGTTCCTGACTTGCTCGTTATTTAAATTATATATATATATATATATGAATAATTTTTTTGCAATTGCGCAATCATAATTATGCGGTTAAGAAGGTAATGTTGTAGCTAACTAAGTCTTCATCAAGCTGTGGGAAGGAGCTCTTTTCACAGTCACGAGAAGATAACGCCTAAGCCAGTCTTTCTAAGGCAAACGAAAAAATTGACTATCAATCAGCTATCTTAATTGTTATCCCTGCTCTTCTTTCAAAGAAAATGCAAAATTTACTTTTATCCATTCTAGCTCGGTTTTATGAATTGAGAATTATTTGCAATTGCGCAATTATAATTACCTATGCGGTTAGAAAGAATGTTAGATCGGCTAGCTATGTGATACGAGTATCCTCTCGTGACTGGGAGAAGAGCTCCTTCTGAGGGCTAGATGAAGAGATTAGTTAGCTACAAAATTGGCTTCTTAACCGTATATATATATATATATATATATATATATATATATATATATATATATATATATATATATATATATATATATATATATATATATATATATATATATATATATATATATATATATATATTGCTGCGCAATAGGTGTTTAGCTCTCCACCTAGCAATGGCATTTTTCCTCGCCCAAAGATGTTGAATAGATTGGGAACGGGCAGATATTCTCGGCGTGGCGGCTGGTAGGCCGCTGCCACAGTTAAGGCTTCTACTAGGGTTGGGATTTCGACAGCCACAAATGACTCCTCTAAGTCTGGAAGAATTTTTGGATGTAATATTTTTTCGGATCGCGATGGCTGCACCATCGTACCGTTCCTGTGTGTGGTTTTTCGTGATCCCAGTGTAAGTAGGTATTTATATTGTCGTTGTTTCCGTGTTTACACCGTGTTCAGATATAATGATCAGGTCGGGATCCACCATGCGGAATATGTTTCCGTATAGGATGGATTTCCTTTCCCAACCGTTGGTGTTAAGTGAGTATTTTTAACTTGTTGCTGGTGTTTTCCATGTTTTGTTTGTTTTGTGCTCTTGTTTTCTATGTGAGTGCGTGAGTGTTCGCCTTAATTTTATGTCTCTTCTCTTTCTTCCATTACGAATTTTACCAAACTCTGTTTCACTTATGGTGAGGCAGGAGTCGGTATGTAATTTAATTCTTGCCGCCATGAGCGCCTCATCTACCGTTGCCTCTTGCAACTGCGCGTCATAGCTCCATTTTAGCTGCCCTGTTCTTACCCCTTTAACTATCTCCCTAATGGTGGGGTTTGCTGGAAATTGGATTTGCTCGGTCTTTTAGAAGCGCATGTTAAGCTCTTCTCCATCTAAATTTTTGGGCAATTGGGGAGCCTTTTCCCTGCTAGCGCTTCTCGCTCTCTTCTGTTTTGGGGGTTGGACCTGTTTTTCTTCCTCATCTTCCGAGGAAGATGCGGAGCTAGTGAGGTTTTCTTCAGCTTGTTTTATCCTTTTTTCTGCTTTCTTCGCCTGCATTTCCCTTTTCCTTTGGGCTTCTACCCTCGGGTCTCTACTCTTAGTTCTGTGAGTGGCTTGGGGTCCCTCAATAGTTTCAGTTGTTTTCTTGAGCTTGGTGTTCAGCTCGGTCGAGAAGCATTCCGGGTTGGTGAGGTTTCTCACGTGTACATACATGATGCACGTGAGGATTTTTGTCGATATTTTATTCCCAACTTTCAGATATGTCTTTGTGGGTGGGGTATTTTCGACTGTCCTTGCGGGGAGGGCTCTAGCTGCTTGAGCGTAGGAGGTGTTAGCTCTTCTTATTCCCTCCGCCTTTCCCTCTTCCATTTTTCTTTTAACCACCTCCTTTTTCTTCGGGCATGAGATTGCCATATCCCCATGTTTTAAGCCACAGTTCGGGCACCTTTCCTCGGCTGCCGGTAATTCCCGCCAGCCGAGCAGGTTATCTCCTGCTCTTTGTAGTCTTTTGTGGCGTGCATTTCAAGCTTAAAGCATATGAAGCAGATTTGAATTGGGGTATACTGTTCCCTCTCAATCTGTTCTCCGCTTATCTTCGCGTTGAAGAGCAGCAATCCACTCTCCTTCGCCTTAGCTGCCATAGGGGTATCACCGAAGACTATTTTAAACACATGGCTGTAGTCTGTGTTATCTCGACGGTTTTTTAATTTTACCACTTCTGTGATGCTTGCCCACTGCTGATTTCTTAATGTTTCTTCTTTGATTTCCTCATTGGAATGTTGGCCTATCCAGGGATCCAGCTTTCTGCAGATCACACTTATGTGTACCTGGATCTGGGGAGAGGTAGTGGGTTGGAAGTTTATTCCCCACAGGTTTTCAATCGCTTCTTTAGTTAGCTTTTCCACGTCGTTTTCTCTCTTGCAAATGGCGACGTAGCCTGTTGGTGCATCGAACAGGCGTAGTATAGCTATGTTCAGTTTTTCAAATAAGGTTTTGTATACCGTCCCATTATCTGGTTTCTCCAGTCCACTCACAGTTCTTAGCGGCACTCGTGGAGCATTTAAGTCCATCATTTCTGCGTGCCGCCCCTTGATAAGGAAGTGCACTTACTCTCTTAGTTACCTTTTTATATTATTTGTATGTTCCGAGTCTTTGACTACCAAAGTGTTCTTCAGTGGTTTTTAGATGTTAGTTATTATTTAAAATTTCTTTACCTTGGGGAGAAGAGAGCCCCCCTCGATTTGCCTTTTAGGATGAATGATAAGATGGATGAGATGAGTTCTGGTGGGATCCTCTCAGGGGTGTGATTGTATGGCGGACTTATTGACAACGCCTCCCCCCCCCCTTCCTGCGAGGGTGTTTTAATCGCGACCGCTTCCCAACATACCATAGAGAGAGTTGTATGTCCCTCTATGGTCCTGGAAAGCGCCCCCGCTGTAATGAGCAGCGGAGGTTGCTGTCCGTCCCTTGTCCGGAATTATTTCAGACATTGTTCTCGGCTGTGGGTTAATCCTCAAACCAGCTTCCTCCAATGCCCCCAATTATGCCAATGAAACCGCTCGGCATAGTTGGGACGAAAAGTGAATGGCAAATCCTCCTCGCATCTGGCAACAGGTCACTTAGGGGGGCAGGGCTGGGGACTTAAGCAGTCATCTGCCTAAGTGGGGCCTCTAAAAAGTAAAGGTGATGATGAGTGAATGTTGAAGAATACTCTCTTTTGTGACGGGTTTTTTGGAGGCGTTTTTTGGAAATTTCTCCATAACTTTTCCTCCTTTGCCGGTTTCGAGGTAAATCTTCAAGAATTCCGAGCAAGCTGGCTGAAATTAAAGTGAAAGAACTGGTATGTATGTGAGAGTATGCAGGTGAGGGGATAGAAGGGTGTGTGGATAGACAGCGGAAAGTAGACCAGTGGTGAAAAGAGAAAGAAGTGTGGTAGGGTGCAAAGTGATGCTAGAGCCTGGTTTATCATTTTGCTTATACATATATATATATATATATATATATATATATATATATATATATATATATATATATATACATATAGTATATATAATTTGGCGTTCAAGCCATTTGTCTTCATATTTGCAAATGCATTTGGTTATGCTGTGCGCGTTTGCTGTTGTTTTGGTAAGTCGTTAATTATAACTTACTATGTTTGATTTAGTGTCTTTGTTTTTTCGTAAATTTTTAGTGTGTGTATTATGTTTCTTCTTTGTAGTCTTGATTGGTGAGTTTCATCTTCTTGTGTAGGTTTCCTTCTTCGGTAGTTTTTGTCTTAGTTGATGGGTTTTGTCGATATCAGGGAATTTTTGTCAAAATCGGTTGGTTTATTGGTTGGTATTTTAGTCTTGATTTGGGGCAAAATCAACTCATCTTGCGTAGAACGGCACTTCTGCTCCGCCAGCTAAAATCTCAGCGGAGCTTGGAAATCTCGCGCGACATACTGCTCTTCTATTCTGGTCAATCATTTGTACGATTTACTCGCCCAACTCTCGATTGACCTTTTCCAGCATATTCCTTGTCGTTTCTTCGATGACAACGTTAATGGGGGTTAACCCCGCCTCCCGGTGCAGTTCTTCCTGTGTTCTTCTTTCCGTTCTGCGTGTACCTGTAATTAGGTACGCGCATTTGTTCTGCACCACTTTTAGTCTCCTATTCTGTGTCTTTGAGACACAAGAGAGGGCGGAGGCGGGGTATAACAACGTCGATCTTACTAGTGCAGTATAGATCTTTTTGTTGCTTTGACTAAGATTTATGAACCTATACAGTCTTGACTGCAGCAGTGGCCTTGGTGATACGTTCTTGGACGTGCTTTGTGTACCCGGTTGAGGTGATCTTCATGCCGAGTACATTGCATTCATTGGTGTAGGGATATCGTCTATCCCCCACCCTGACGTCATCAAGTAGTCTCCTGCCTATGGGGACTACTTTGAACTTATCCTGGTTGGTTCGGATTTTCCACCGGGCCTCGTAGGTGTTAAGGGTTTCAATTTCTGCTGCTGTCATTCAAGCTGGCAAAGGCGCATTCCTCCATGGACAAGTGATTATCTCGGTGAAATCATCGGCGAATTGTAAGTTGAGGCAAGTGGGGCTTACAGGGACTGGGACATCCGCGATGTAAATCAAGTAGAGAGTGGGAGCGGAAACTTTGGCCGTCCGTGCACCCTAAACTGATGTACGCCGCTCTCTCCATGGCATAGTCCCAGTCGTAAGATCTTGTACTGCATTTCCCGTTCCCACACCTTATTGAACGCCTTTGATACATCCCGACAAACAATGTCCACGTAACTCTTTTCCCGTTTTGCATGGGCTAGCTAACCGTGATGACGTTAATCGCCATCTCTGTACTTCGCTTACTTCTAAACCGGAATTGGTGTGGGTTGTAGAGTGAGTTTTCCTCCAGGTGAGACACCAGTCTTTTGTTGAGGATCTTCTCGAAGAGCTTCCCACCAAATTCCAGAAGTGAAATTGGCCGGTTGCTCTCCTTCAACTTGAGGTTCTTTCCGTGCTTAGGCAAGAAAATCATTTTCGCCGTTTTATAAGCGTCTGGAAAGTATCCCGTATTGAGACAGGTGTTAAATATTCTTCTCATTCCTTCGATGACACAGGCTGGTGCCTTTTCAAAGTTAAGCTTTATAAGCCCCGATTGTCCTGGGGCTTTTTGTTGGAATGAGCGAAGCGCGCCGAGTAGTTCTTCTTCTGTAATCTCGGGGTCTCCGTCGCGCTGTCTATCCACCTGGTGATGAAGGTGCGTCTTGTCTATTTCTTCGTTTACTCGTCGATGATGTTACTTTCGAACTCTAGGTCATAGTCTTCGTTTTCTTCTTCAGTTATACTGAAGATCTTTTCCCAATAACTTGGGAATATCTTTTCAACTTTTTCTTATTCTTCTTCGATGTCTCCGTTTTCTTTCCGTAGCTCGATTTTATGCTTCTTTCCAGTTGATCCTTTAAGAATTCGGATCTTCTTCCAAAATTCTTTGGGAGTTGCTTCGTGATCGAGGCTCTCGATCGCGTCCTCCCATCTTCTGTTCTGTTGTTCGAGGATCAACTGGTTCAACTGTTCTTTGATTTCTTTACTTCTTTGCATCGAGTGAACCGATGCATTCACGATGTTGTATTCATACATTATCTTCAGTTCACGGTATAGTTCCTTCATATATTCGGTCCACTTGTAGGTCGAGATGGTCCTATATGCGGAACGAGGGATACAAGTCCTATCTGCGTCGATGATTTGGTTATTGAGGTCATCGAGTGCCTCGTCAATCTCCTCGAGAATTGCCTTGTCCAGGTTGGGCGGATCGTAGTCATCGAGGTGTGCGTACCGTGCCCAATCTGCTCGTCTGTAGTTCTTCCTGACTACTGCTTGGACTTGTATAGGGCTCCTATTGACAGTGATTAGGATCCCTATATGGTCACTACATGGCACCTGGACTGGTTCCATGTAGTAATTGAACGGTAGCTGACGATTCACCAGACAGGTATCTGGCTTTGTGGCACATCGTTCTCTGACATAGGTGGGAAAGTCGGGGCCTATCCGCTGGGCAATATTTCTGTCCAGTAACAGGTCCAGGCTTCTCCCTATACCGTTGAAGGTCCTGTAACCGGATTCTCGGCATCTGGCGTTTAGATCCCCCATTAGTATGGTGGGGGCTCTTCTGCCAAATAGGCCAGTGAGAGTGTGAATAGGCAACACATCTCTCCTGGCGGTTGATATCCGGTTGAAATGACCAACTTTCCTAAGTCGAGCTCGACCTCAATCGCGAGGTAGGATTCTTCTAAGTTCCTTATCTGCTTGTATTTGATCCCTTTCTTTATTGCAATAGCGGCGCCATCGAAAAGTTGGTGATCAACACATCGTAGTTCCAGATTTTCATTTCTGTATTACGCGTGTCGATCCCGTGTTCTGAAATCAGTATGATGTCATGCATCAATTTCTCTGAATACATTTCCGTAAAGAATTCCTTTCGTCGTCCAGCCGTTGGTGTTGATTTCCATTATTTTCAGTGCGTTACGTAACATGGTGAGTTGCTTTACCTATGTTTTTTCTTCCTCTTTTTTTAGTTTGGGGGCTGGTTGGGCGATTTTACTCGGCCCAGGGTTTTTCTTTAACGGAGGGGGGCTCGGGGTCTTTGACCTGCTCTTGGTGGCTCGTGTGCGAGTGCAGGGGCCCTCTTCGCTGTCAGATGAGGAGGATCCATCCTCACTTCCAGCCTTTTCCTCTTCTTCTTCTTCTTCTTCCTCTGTTTCTTCCGATGATGGGGCTTCAATCATCTCCTCCAAACCGGATTTGATGTTATTTTTAATGACACAGTCTTTGAAAGCCTTGGAGCACTCGGGGTCTTCAGGCATGACTACTGTCGGGAGGTTGTTCGCCTTCAGGAGTGCGTTGAACACTTGGTTATAACAACCAGGCTTCACTGCATTCGCCACATTTGCATGGGTTATGTAGATCAGAATTTTTGCACTCAGATCTCCGGTGAAGTTGAGTTGTGTAGGTACTGATGCAGTCTTCACCTCTGCACTCTTCCTAGCGGCGCCTGCGTAAGTCGTCTCCTTTGCCTTTCTTTCCTCTTCCTCCTTCCTCCTAATGATTTCGCGGCGCTTTGGGCAGTTAAGGGCCATCGTCCGATGCTCCTCTTTGCAATTCAGGCATTTCTTCGAGGTGCTTTCGCACTTGTCGAATCTGTGCCCTTCTGTAGCGCACTCACTGCACCACAGCTTGTTTTTTTTTCGGGCAGGTCGTACAGGTGTGTTCTTCAAGCTTGTAGCATACAAAGCACATTTGTATGCTACTGAATTTTTCTTGCTGGATGTTTTTCCCCGGGATTCTCATATTGAAGACGAGAATACCATTTTGGGTGGCCTTCCTTGCCATGTCCGTGGTTGAGAATGTTATCTTAAACACGTGGGTGTGTTCGCGGAATTTAATTATCTCACGAACTTGTGCCCACGGGTTGCTTCTAGTGATCTCCTCTTTTAGTTCATCCGTCTTATGTTCTCCTACCCAGTTCTCCACTTTGCGGCAGATTACGCTTCTGTTCGCTGCCACTTGGGGGGGGGGGGGTCGCTTCCAATCCTGTTGTCTGCAGGACTCTCGCTCTCTCTTCCGATAGGAGCTGGTCCACATCTTTGGTCTCGGCACACATGGCGATGAATCCAGATGAAACTTCGATGAGTTTCACCAGTGCCACCTTAAGTTCAATGTAGAGGGTTTCACATAGGTTTTTCTTCGTTGGGGTCGTTCTTCCGGCTATGGTCCTTAAGGGGACCCTCTTAGTGAGGGCCTCCATGGTCTTGACGTTCCTCTTCTTCCTTCTTTCTCTGTAACAAAGTGTAATTAATGTGCATTTTTGTATGTGAAAAAAGTTAGGGTGTGGTAAAGGAGGTAAAGGATGGTGTGAGTAGAGCTGGTAATGGGTTCAAATTAATGTGACAAAAACGCCCCCTTCCATTTCTCCTGTTGCTCTCCCACTCGTATGCTGTCAGCATGATGGATGATAGAGTGATGGGTTGGGTCTCGGGTGGGGACCTCAGAGGGTTGAGCTTGGTGGACTTAATGCATAGCGTCCGAATCAACGACCGCTAAGTTTTTGCCACCCCCTCACGGGTACATACGCCATAACTGCATCCAACTACATAGAGACGGGTGTACTTCCCTCTATGATTCTGGCCGGGTCTCCCGGGCGATGAGGATTCCTCCTCCGTCCGGGACTCGCAGTTATGCCCCAGTATCGAGACAATTTCTGACTTACGCTTCTGCTGTGAGCTAGGCCTCAAACCAGTGTTCACATAAGCCCTTAATTATGCCAAACCAAGTGGCTGACATAGTTAAGACGAAATCAATGAATGGCAGACATCCGAGCGGGTTCACACGCAGAGCGATGGACGGGAGCAGTGAGGTGCTTAAGCCCTCATTGACTCACGAGGCTTCGAAGTAAAAAAAAAAATGGCTCTCTCTTCTGAAGGATGAAACTGGGTTCACCTTAAGACTTCCAGAATAGGCTCGTTTCTGTAGGCAGCGCTCAAAAGTCAATCAGTCACTAAAACAAGTAAAAGTGCTGTATCCGTAGGTGCTTCAGCAGAAAGCAGTAAAACGGATTTTCGGCCGTCAAGTGAAAGAAAACGATTTTTAAGGGGTATTTATTCGCCTTGGTTAAACGTAACGTTAGAGGAAATAAGCCACTCTTGTGCGTGAAATTTTTAAAATACTTTTAATGTACGATTCCAGCTTGTCGCTTGACTGTTGATGGCCGGCTTATCTTCATTTATTAATATGGCTTCTAAGATGTTAAGCCTCGCTTTATTAGTCTTTTCTTTTAATAATGGTGTTATCAACCAGCATATCTCTCGTCAGGTTAATATTATGTACACTCTCCAGATGGTTTTTTGGCCCTCCGCTTTGTAGATGCATAGTTAACCGTCTCGAAAGTGTGGTAGTTGTCATGCCAATATATTTAGAGTTATTATAAAGCTTACAGTCTTTATTGGGGCAGGTGAACTCGTAAACTATGTTGGTTAACTTGAGATTCGAGGAGTTAGGGCAGATGTTATTTTTCATCAGAAGGTTGCTGGCTTTTTGTTGTTTTATAATAGATGATAAGTTGGATTTTATCGGTTTGATTTTTAACCTTAATGTTATGGTTAATAATCTCCTTGATGTTTTTTTCATCTATTTTATAGGCCGTGGACATCTGGTTTCTGTAGTACACTTTGATGTTATTGACTTCTCCATGATTACTTACAGCTTTATCCGCATGTTTGTAATGGTTATTTAAAAATGATTGGAGTTGTTTATCAATCATGCTGTTTGAGAAACCATTATTCACGAGTATTGGCTTTACTCTTGCAATCTCTTGGTGTAAAAGTTCCCACGTAGAGCAGCATTTATAAGCTAGGCGGATGTATGAGCCGATTACGCTTATTTTGTATCTTTCAGGGCATTCGCTCTCTGCATTGAGGCATCTTCCCATGTCCGTTCTTTTCCCATGTACTTTAGTGATGTAGTTGTCATTGGTGTTATGAACCTCAACATCTAAGAAAGGGAGTTTATTGCTCGTGCTAAATTCATAAGTGAATTTTAGCACGGAGTTCTCTTCCAAATGTTGCATAATGTTAACGAGATGTTCTTCGTTTTGGACGTTGATGTAGATGTCATCTACATATCGGCAATATGTGTGTGGCTTATTTCCATGTTGTCCAATAATCTCTCCTTGAGTTGACCCATGTAATAGTTGGCGAAGGTCGGCCCTAAGGGTGAGTGACCCCATAGCCACTCCATCCACTTGCGTGTATAGATTACCGTCCGGTGTCCTGAACGGCGCCTCTGATGTGCATGAACGTAACATGCTCCTTAAGATGTTTGTTCAAGATCTGTAGGAGACATTGTAGGATGGTAGTACACGTTTTTTATAATGATTTCGATGGTCTGAGCGATAGGCACATTCGTGAACAGGCTTTCCACGTCAAGGAGCATGTTACATTCATGCATCACATCAGAGGCGCCGTTATATATATATATATATATATATATATATATATAATATTACTCTTCTTTTTTTTCTTCTTTTTGTGCCTTCAGATGAAATTTATTTTCCTGATAAAAATAGATCCTTTCGGTTACCTTGACTACCCTGGTGTGTTTAGGTGGTTTGTGGAAAACTCTCAGGCTATATAAGATATAATTATTCAATTTATGTCTACATTTAATATGTGAACAAACAACTTTTCAAAATTGCTAAAAATATATGAAAAAATCATTCTTAAAAATGAATTGTAGAAGTTGTAAAAATTATCAATAATTTTTGTTTTAGGTAATGTCTAGAATTTAAATTGAAAAATAACGCAAAGAAAATTCTTTTGCTTTAGAGTGAAAGTTTCAAGAATTTGCATCCACACCCTAATTCCTTAAAATGTTCTTTTCCCGTTATGGTAACTGTAGTCAACCATAAATTAAAACATAATAATGGCCTGAGGTCTGTCCACGGTGGCTGTGTTTCTCTTAAACTTGTATTACGCGCGCCCTTAGGTGAAAGGACTAGGGATCAACCTTTGTAGAGTCGGGCCCTTTGGTGAAAGGACTAGGGACCAACCTTGGTAGAGTCGGGCCCTTTGGGGAAAGGACTAGGGACCAACCTTTGTAGAGTCGGGCCCAGGCCCTTTTGGGGGTAGAACTAGAGAGCAACCTTTGTAGAGTCGGGCCTTTGGGGAAGGGACCAATGTTTGTAGAGTCGGGGCCTTTAGGGGAAAGGACTAGGGATCAACCTTTGTAGAGTCGGGCCATTTTGGGAACGGGCTAAGTACCAACATTTGCAGAGTCGGGCCCTTTATGGAAAGGACTAGGGACCAACCTTTGTAGAGTCGGCCCTTTTGGGGAAAAGAATAGGAACCAACCTTTGTACAGTCAGGCCTTTTGGGAAAAGGAATGGGGACCAACCTTGGTAGAGTCGGGGCCCTTTGAGGAAAGGACTAGGGACCAACCTTTGGGGAAAAGACTAAGAGGCCAACCTTTATAGACTAATGCCCAGGCCCTTTGAGGAAAAAGCTAGAAACCAACCTTTGTAGAGTCGGGTCTTTTGGGGAAAGGACTAGGGACCAACTTTTGTAGAGTCGGGGCCCTTTGGGGAAGACTAGGGGCCAACCTTTGTAGTAAGACCCAGGCCCTTTGGAGAAAGGACTAGAGACCAACCTTTGTATGGTCGGGTCCTATAGGGAAAGAACTAGGGACCAACCTTTGTAGAGTCGCTCCCTTTGGGGAAAAGACTAGAGGCCAACCTTTGTAGACCCACTCCCAAGCCCATTGGGGAAAGGGCTAGAAACCAATCTTTGTAGAGTCAGGCCTTTTAGGGGAAGGACTAGGGACCAACCTTTGTAGATTCGAGCCCTTTGGGGAAAGGACCAGGGCCCAACCTTTGTATAGTCAGGCACTTTGGGGAAAGGACTACGGACCAACATTTGTGGAGTCTGGTTCTGGTGGGGCTCTTGCGTTTCACTAGGGGGACCCTTCTTTGAACAACGATCGGGCGCACAATATAACTTGGTTCAAAGTCTCCATAGTGGTCTCTCTTAACTGGCCCCAGACCCTATTGCCTTTTAAAACCCCACCTCTGATTGGATCTGCGATCGAGCCCCTCAGGGAGCTGAGCTTGACTTTTCTTTGCTCGTTTTTCTTTTTCTTCCTTTTTTATCTTCTTTAAAGTAGCCTAAAGATAGGTTTCCGTGTGAAATTGATCACGTTCCCACTATTGACCTCTAAAGCCATAATTTTCTCACCCCTTATTAACCATAGACACTTCTTAAATTGACCTTTCCTAGTAATTTACAATTACTATTTTGAGCCTTTGGACGTCGAAAAATGCTCCTAATTTTACTTTACTCCAAGCATGCCTTTGATAATTCCCCTTTTTCCAAGATAGAGCAAATTATCACGGTTTACACCCTCCCATTCAGCACTGCCAATTATCCCGCAACTTAGAAATAACATTTGATTCCACTAACGCGTCTTCGCTGATTTTGAATTAAAATACACCTCAAAATAGCGACTCTGAGCCCCCCCCCCCTCACACTGCTATTCCCGTAAGTACCCTGCCGATAAATCTTCCCCCTTTCATTTACGGTATTGTTCTTCCCATTTCGCCACTGTACTTCCCAGGGACCCTTTCTCCCACTCATCTTCCCGGGCGCCCATCTGAATCCACTTCAGGGGTTTTTTCCCGTCGCTAAAATCTTCACTCTAACCTCCACATTTCTTACTTTCCATAACAATCATTTTCATATATGGATAATGCCACAACATTCTCCTAAGTATTAAGAAAATATCCCACTATTTTCTTGCATAGATTATAATTTCAATTTGTTTTTGACTTGTTCGTTGTTTTTTTATTGTTGCTTAACAGTCTTGACTTGTTCCTGGTTCTTTACCTGTTATTTATTTACTCGTTCCTGGCCACATTGGATATTAGAGCGACAATGCTCCCCCAAATATAAAGGTTTATGCCTCCTCCCCTTTTTTCGAAAGGAGCTGGGGTAGTTTTAGGAGCATCATGCAGTCTCCAGCTCCATGGTCCCCGAAATAACCTACTCTAGCTATGAACCTTCCGTCTATGTTGATTTCCCAAACTTCACCATTTTAACTATCAACTTTTAAAAACAAAATTGAGGGGGAAAGCCTGCCCTCATTAGTTTGGGCTTTAATAAAAAAAAAACGCCGCCGGGGGTCCTGAGTCACAAGAGGGGAAGTGGGGTTATACTTTTGAGTGTTTGCAATCTTTGTGTGAATTTGTCCCTTTGTTATTGAGTTCTGTTTTGTCTCGTATCGGTACTTTGAGTACGCGGAGAAAACACAATTATGAATACTTTAAAGACTAAATTTTTCAAACTCTAGTTGAGAATGTCGAGGCACACGGGTTTCCTCTAAAAAAATAAGGTTATCCCTTTGTGTTTTGTGGGTGCGTTTCGGCAATAATTAAACGTCGATTCTTTTGTTTGAATTTGAAAATTGAATCTTGGATCCCTTAACTGGATCCCTTCTACTGGGCTTTTGAAGGCTCCAACGAGAGATTTGATTCAATTTACCAATGCACAAGAAAATCCTCTTATTAACCTTCAGTAAATTCACTAAAAAAACAAAGACATTCAAGACAATGGGTAAATTTTGAGTAAACTCATTAAATGTCCATAGACTGGCAAAGTAAAGTTGCCAGATGAAACCATCATTGGCACATGTTGCCCCTCGCCTCAATCTCCCCAATGTTTAAGAGGACATGCCAATTTTCCTCAAACCATCAATGGTATTTTCCAAATCTTGAACAAAAGAATGCCATAAACTCTCTCGACCATCTGGCAATGGCTAAACACCGTGCAGATGGTTGAAGCGGGTTTAATGTGGTTACAAAATTTAACCGGCAATTTTAACTCATTCCGCTGATAATTGTAACTGAGATTTAACTCATTTTAACCTAAGTTCCGCTTACAATTTTAACTCATTTTAACCCAAGTTCCGTTGACAATTTTTACCAAAATTCCACTGAAAATTTATTCTTCCTGTGGATAATGTCTTTATTTGTCTACTATGGCAAACCTGGTGGTGGCAAACTCGTGTTAGGTCAACTGGTTACTAACATACGTTTTTTATATAAAAGAAAACTAACAAACATAAACTTAAAACGTCTACCAGGTTCCCACAGTGTGATCGGCGCGCTTCAGCCCCCATAATAAAATTTAGTTAACGCGATTCGAGTGTGGCAGAGTCGTGTTATTTAAGGGGAATTTCTTTAAGCAGCCATTCAGTTTGGGTAAGACAGAGGGGGGAAGCCTGCGGAGTTTCACCGCTCATGTCTGGTTGGTTTCTTGTCTAGTGGGTGCTAATGGGAGAAAAGGGGGAAAGCACTAGAAATACCCACACGAGGCCTTCATCTGTTTCCTTGACGACCGAAGCGTCGCGTTGTCATTTGCTGTTGATTTTTTCCCTCGAATTTAAAGTGCAATTTCACCGAGGCCGCATCACGCAGAAAGTCGGTAATTGGAGATCTGTTTGTTCGGGGCCTCGCAAATTAGACAATGTTTTTAGCCTTTTCGCCGACCCTGCATGCATTGGGGCATGGAGGGCACACGCTCCAGATATCACGACATTCCCTTAGGGTTCATTTGCTGTTGAAGGATGACGATGGCTCAGTCTGTGGCGACTAGCGTGGGTGCACTGGGGAGACATCCCCAGGCGAAACGGGACCTTGCGGCATTTCTGCCAATCCTTTCTTGATCCTTGGAGGATATGGGACGAGACGAGCCCGGATCTTGCGCTAGTTCTTGTCCCCATTGGATTGACCAGGGCTCTAGTTCCTGAGCGCACCTGGTAGTTTCCTCTTTAGACTACTTTGGCTATTAATATAATTACCAAAATAATAATACGGCTGTTATTAGCGGATTTTTTTTCTTTTATTTGCTCCCTAGTAACCTTGTTTTTAATTAGCAAAGGTAATCTCTTTCCTCATGTGCTTATGACCCACCCCACGCGGGAGGGTAGCATCTTCCCCTCGTTTGTTCGGGGCCTCGCAAATTAGACTTAATGTTTTTAGCCTTTTCGCCGCTCCTTAATGACCCCCTCGTAATGGTCGGGCTCATTTGGGGACCCTTTACAAGGACCCCCACCCCCACCCCCACCCCCCGCCTGGCACCCACGCTTAGCGCTCCAGCACCCTGTGTTTTAACATGTGTCCGGTGAATGTATCTCTATACTTCACGGTCCTTTCCACGCCAAGTGGGTCAATAGTCTTCAGATTGCTTCTCCCGTCAAATGTGCTAATAGGCTTGACGTTCACTTTCCTACCAAAAGGGTAGGGGTCAATAAACCTAACGCTCCTTGTCAAATCTAATAATAAGCTTATTTTCCCGTCAAATATGATAATAGGCTTCGCGCTCCTTTTCCCGCCAAGTGTGCTATATACCACGCTCCTTGTCAAATAGGCTTTGCTCCCTCGTAAATGTGATAATAGGGTTCACTCATTCCCAGCCAAATGTACGCTAAATGAGTTAATAGGCTTCGTTCCTCAACCAAGTGCGTTAATAGGTTTCACGCTAATTTCCCCGCCAAGTGTGCTAATAGGATTCATATGCCTTACCCCGCAAATGTGTTAATAGGTTTCGGTCTCCTTTCTCCTCCAAATGTGTCTCTAGGCTTCCCCACTAAATGTGCTAATAGGCTTCACTTTTATTTCCTCTACAAATGTGCGAATATGTCCCGAGCTCATGGCCCGCCAAATATGCGAATAGACTATGGGTTCCTGTCCCAGCCAAATGTGATATAGGCTTCACGCTCATTTCCGTCCCAATTATTCGAATATGCTTAAGATTCCGTTGTCCGACAAATGTCATAATAAGCTTCGGTTCACCTGCCAAATGTTAGAATTGGCCTCACGCTCAATTTCCAGTCAAATATTTGTGTGAATAGGCTTCCTCCTGCCCACGCCTAATATGCTAATAGGCTTGACGCTCCTTTTCCCGTCAAATGTTATAGTAGGCTTCAAATTCCTTTTCCCGCCAAATGTTCTAGTAGGCTTCTGCTGCCTTATCCCCGTAAGCTTCGCAAAGGGGTTCCTCGTGTTTACTTACGCGTCTTCCCGGCACCAGTGCCCCCCCCCCCCACCCCCGCACTCACACTACTTTGAGGCTACCTGGGCGCCACGTTCTTTTTCTTGTCAAATTTACCGATAGGCTTCATGCCCCCGCACCAAATGTACAAATAGGCCTCAACCTTCACTCCCTATTAAATGCACGGTAGACGCCTTTCCTCCGTTGCCCCGGCTAGTGATGCCCACCCCCCTAAGCTTGCTGAAACGATGAAGTTGTCCATGTTGTAAATAGGTGTTGGTTGGGGTGTTTGGTTCGTGTTTGGAATCGGAAAGATGTTTGTTTCAGTTAGATCGGTGTTTTGACCGCTCCGGAGCCTTGCTTGGGCGACCCGATTGTGGCCTGTAGGGGGAGGGTCTTTCCCCTGGGTTGATGTCCAGTGAAATGGCAATAAGGTGGTGTGGACCTAGAGATTGTATGCCTAGCCCTGATGTGTACTGGGGGAGTGGTTCTTTTACACCCTAATACAGGGTGACCCTCGAAACGGGTCCCAACTTTGGGTAGGCTTCATTTCTTAATTACTTAAAACATTTTTAAGAAATAAAACCCATCGAAATTTGTGGCCCGTACTTTGGGGGTCACCCTGTATAACCTAACCTAACCGTAACTTTACCTAGCCTAACCTATCGCGATCTAATCTAGACTAGGTAAGATCATAATAGGGCCGAAAAAACTTAGTATACCTCATCTTTACAAGATCCGAGGGATTTCTTGGGATTCCTGTCAATACGTTGAATTTCGTTGTGACAATTAAATATTATTATTATTTGATGAGTGTTTAAGGTATATTTAGTTATAGATAAACTAGATAATACATTTACTAATCAAATAAATTGAATTTAGTGAAATTTCTAACGGTATTGCATAATTTCATCTAGTTTTGTCGAAACATTTTGAAACTGATTTGTTCCAAAACAGAGATTTATTATATATATATATATATATATATATATATATATATATATATATATATATATATATATATATATATATATATATATATATAATTTTTAATCATCGATTATATAAAATATATTTGAATTAACATTTGCCTATTTCATATATATTTTTTAGCCTAATAATTAACTTTCTAACATGTGAAAAAAATTATTACTTGGCAACATAGCAGAGGGAAGCCTAATGGTAGTCGTCCACAACTATTCGTGGATTATATCATAGTTAACTTACCTTTGTCCGAAACGTTTTGAAAAATGTGACATGACTAATGTGGGCAACAGCAAATGAGTTCTATTAGTTTCGATTTTCTTCTTCTCCGATAATGATGAAGTTGGAAGATGAAGAAACTAAACATTTTGGACTCATATCCCGGTTGTTCCCGTATTCCATTTTCATTTCTCCTAACCTCACCCTTCAGGAAATACCGAACCCTCGCTGGTTTTTGCTTTTCAAATTAATTATCCCTAAATTTCCTCAAATGTCCGTGTACTCTGATTGGTTCTGCTATAATAAATCTCCGTCTTTGAGCGGCCGGGTTGTGTATACGGCGGCGTCTTCTTCCTTTATTGTTCGTGTTTACATCTCGTGGGGGTTTCTTCGGCTTTTACCCGTCATCAGAGATCAGATAACGTCTAAACAGAGTTCGAAACGGCTTTGATCTCCCTTGGCCGGATGAGCTGGCAGGGACGTTTCTCCTTTCGTTTTCTTTCCTTTCATCGTTCTGGGGACACTCGTGTATTTTTAGGCGCTTTTGCGCTGGCTTTATTTTCGCACCGATGCATCTATGAAGTATGATGGTAGCTGGAGAGAGAGGAGAGAGAGAGAGAGCTTACGGATACATCTGGTCTAATTGAGTGGCTTGAAATAGCTGGGGATTTTTTTTTTTGGGGGGGGGGTATTTTATTTTATTTCCTCTTCACCCTTCTTCCAATTAGCTTTGAAAAAGAATCAAGAATGGTTGCGAGTTAAATTGTTGTGTGGGTTCTTACCGGCAGGTTTGCTCCGGGAGATTTTGCCCTAGGTACGTTCTTTGTTTTACAGGAAATCACGATCGTACTGACATCTCATGAATCACTTGGGCTCTTTTTATCGCTCTAAATTGAAATGAATACACTACATTATAATAATATATTTACACTAGAGAACAAAGCGTAAATGAAAGAGGTTAATTGCACAAAATATATGCAATAGTTTCCGGCTGCATGAAAAACAAACATTTGTTTCATTTAAATGAAGTGCTATGAATATTATAAAATTAATAGTATAAACCTTAGTTAAAATTTCTGCCTACACAAATCGTTCGATGGCAGGGACAAAATAAATATTGCGCATCGAATAATAGCGGAATATAAATGAACGCACGGTTTGCAATGAACAGGAATGAATGTGATCGTTCTCCAAATGAGTTTTGGGGATTAAATCATGCGTGGACATTATAGTTGTTCGTGGCGAGTGATTTCCAAGGAGAGCTGAACATGAGGCCTAAAAATGAAGAGTAGCATGTAAAGTGCTGAAGATTAGTGAGGTGAGATTCGGGTCATATTGACATGAAGCGTTGATTCATTTGAGAGAAAAATCAAAGCTGAAATTCTGCCGTCGTTGGGTGAAAGGGAATGGAGTCAACAGCCTATGACAAGAATCGGTTCGGAAGTGCCATTTAGATGGTCGTCAGGGAACGAACGAATAACAGCCAAACAATCTGGCTTGTTTACGGCGGCCCTAGAAAAGTAAGGCTCGTCCCCGTATGGCAACGTGCGAGTTTCTTCCTTAACGGAGGTCCTGAGGAAAAGTAAAGAAAGGAGTATTTCATACTAAGGCAAATCGTTTTCACAGGGAAAGTGCAGAAATACCAAATTTTAGGGCATGGACGAGCTACGTCCTATTCTCAAGAGGAGCTTTATCGCCCGTCTCTAATCCCACCAATTTCTTGTTTGGTTATCGGCAGCCTTTGTTGTAGCAAATGTGACTTCGGATCTGATGAACTCTTCCTTCACGGGATTAATATATACAGCGGATCCTCAAGATTCTTGGTTTCATCTATGTTCCAAGAGGCCATAGTATTTGCTCATTTGTTTCATATTTTCACTTGTCCCAACCGCCACTTTTCGCGCTTCTTGTCTGTAACTCTAAGTCATTATTTAGAAATCTTGACGTAGGATCGGAAGCGGCAAAACCTTTAAAATGAAAATTAATAATTCGTTGGCCACCGCAAGAAACATCCAGGGCCTAAGCCTTCCAAAAACCGGCAAACTCGGATCTTAATTTCGCGGAGAAGGCAATTTTGCTCAACGAAATTAGCCTGACGGGACATTATTAAGTGCCTCAGTCAACACTTCAGCTAAACTCAGGAAGAAAAGTCAAAACCCTAAGGCAAAGGAGGGAAAAGTCAAAGTCCCCCAACCCCCTTTGTCTGTCGAAGGAAACTTTTAATCAGACTAATAAAAATATAATAATCACGCTTTTTCCCTTTAAAGAAAATGCCAAAAAATGGACTTTGTAGTCAAATAAATCTAGTTAAATGGTAATTGATTAGACTCTTTAAAAATCTATATAATCGTATTAGTCAATCTAAGGAAGGTTTTCAGAACCTTTTATTTAGATGGCACCTATTAGCTATTATGAAGTTTGGAAGTGGTATACGAGTCTGTGTGGTTGTAATTTGAAAGGGAAAGGAATTTATTACATCCACACCTTTCCGTTGGAGTAATATTATAAATCAATGTTCTGTAAGAATAGTTTTGATCAGGAGTGGCGAAATAATGACACCCATGTCAGAGTTTAATGAGGCTTAGGATTTTGCCCTAATGAAATAGTTATTAATGCGAGCTACATCAATAAAATTGGGATTAAAAAAAAACTAATTAATCCGGCCTAGTAACGTACATCATTACTATCTTTAATTTTATTTTTTCATTATGATTTTATCAACTTAAACTTCAAAAATATATTATCTGCATCATTATGGTACACAGGAGTTTCGAGAGGAAATTTACCCGATTTTGGCCCGGATAGTCAAAATAGCTCGCCGCCCTGTTTCAGAAAAGAGATTTCGCCCTATACCTCTCATTATTACGAAAATTACCCTTCATCCGCACTAGGCTATGATCATCATTCTCAAACACCAAATCTGACATATAACACACCTATGGCTATTTCTGGGAAAGGGAAATTACAGATGCACACATCTTGCGCACCTCCAACTACACATATGGTACAACAGCGAAGGGGAAAAATATGAAATTAAGATAAACCATTTTAAAAATAAAAAAATGGCTCTTTACTACGTTAACTGATCTTTACTGGTGTTTTAAAAATAAGCTAGGTTAGGTCATTTGTGTTTCAGTGGTCTTATGTATAATGTTACTTATATCTAGTCCTTTAAAAATATGGTAGGTTAGTAAAGATAAGTCGTCTCAAGATGATCAGTAAACTTGAGGCGAGTGTGGACTGAAAACCCATTTAGTGGATTACGTAGAATGAAGAGTGATGCGTTGTGTGCGGGAAAGAAAGAGAGAGCGGTGTTGTAATTCCCTATTTGTAGGATGGCGCATGGAGATGGAACTGCATGCGGCGCCTTTCTAATCAGTGCTCTGGAAATCGGCTTGTTGCCCATGCTGGAAAGATCCAGGGACTTATCCATTAGGCTACGAGAGTTACCCCACGAGCTCCTTTATAATTGAATACACCTTTGAATCACCTGTGCCCAAATTCTTAGTCATTGCTTCTTCTTGGGAAGTTCGAGACTCGATAATTATGAATATTCAATGATGGATACCCATCAAAGGTCGGTACCAATCATCCAGACCCATCACACGTCGGTACCAATCATCCAGACCCATCACATGTCGTTACCAATGATGGATACCCATCCTAGTTCGGTACCAATGAGTGATACCATCACAGTTCGATACCAATGATCGATAATCATCACCGGTCGGTACCAATGAGCGATACCATCACTGGTTATAATACCCATGACGGATACTCATCACCGGTCGGTACCAATGATGGATACTCGTTACCAATGATATATATTCATCACAGGTCGGTACCAAACGTGGTAGATGATGTTAGTAGTTGATATCGTCATTATCTTCTTCCACGAGAGATGATCAATATTCCCAACACAAGCTTCTCCTAAGTACTATTTAGGTTTTTTTTTATATTTGAGAAACTCCATAAATTTCTTTTAGAAGCAATAATGGAAGAGACGCCTTTTTTAATCATAGCGACACATCATTAATTTTGTAGTTATTAACTTTACAATTTTCCCCGAGTCGTCATATATCAGGTGCCCGATCTCGAAAGAAGGTCTTCGATTAGTGGGGCCTATGTTGATGAATTCTAACATGAGTATCTTGTTATAATAGAGTGAATAACCCGTGGTTTTGCTTGTCTTAACCCCTTAATCGATGTAATCTGACACTCTAAGATTGCATTCAAATAATTAGAGAACTAAAATTCATCGTCTAATGTTTTCTGGTTTCACGATACGGCGTGCATCTTCAAATGGACGATTTAGCTTAAAATCTTAGATTCTCCTGCCTGAGGAATCCTGCCGCGGCTAACTTCTTCTGGTCTCAAAGTCGCCTAAGAAGAATTACAAACGCGCTGATAACAGCATCATCACAGATCTACCTCGCATTTTGACCCCAAATGAGCGTCTAAAAAACGAAATAAATCATGTTTTATGGTCCATTACAATCGACAAAGCTGCTATTGGAATCGATGGTAGCGCTATTAGGATCAACGACGGTGCTATTAGAATTGACCACACTGTTATTGGAATCGACGATGGTAGGGTAATTAGAATCGATGATAATGCTATTAGAACGAGGCTTGTGTAATTAGAATCGATGCTTTTGCTATTAGTTTCAACTTAAGGACACAAAACAGAAACAGGGAAGCTCAGAGAAACGCAGAACGATATAAAAAATAAATACGGGTGATAGAGTAAAATAATAAAGAACTCTGAAGTTAAAATGGGGATAGTAATGTTTGAGGAAACACAAAGATGGACGAAAGTAAACTGGACAGGACCATAATATGTATACAAAAAGACCCATCTAATAATGATGACAATGATAATAATGTTGATGATAATTTTATTTTCAATAACCCCTTTATTAATTGTATCGCCCCCCCCCCCTCATCCTCATATGGGATATTTCCCTCGAGTAATTTTCATTTAGTGATACAAGGTAGATAAGACTCGCGCTGTCCTCGTGTACATAATACCAGGCCCGGTTGTATCACAGATTTGCACTGTCAGATACAAATTTCACTGGATGTTTTTCTTTTAGAACATTTATCACTCTCTTTCACCCTCTGATGGGTCTATCCATGCGTGAAAAAGATAGTGGGGGATTTAAAAGAGGCCCAAAATACCACCCAGGGGAAAGATGGAGGAGATACTTGTGTACTTTGGATGGGGGGGGGGGCGCAACTCTCTAAAAGGTGTCCAACTATCACAAATCCCAGGAGCATATGACAAGGAGACCACACATAACCTATTGTTAAAGCCAAAAATGAGCTCATAGTGCGAGTTTTGTCGCGCCTTTCGAATATCTGGAGCCGGAAGGGCGCAAGATGCATTTGCAAACTCAAGTTCACACACACAAACTTGGGATCAGAATTACGATCTTTCCATTTCCCTTATTGAGGAAGACTAGATTCGTACTTCACCATCTCACGGACCTTTCCCCGTGAGATGGTGAAGTACGAATCTCATCAATTCTTCAACCATTACAAAGTGTAATTATGTAATTGGGTCATTGAGCTCTCCCCCTCCCCCCCACACGGTTGCCCCAACCACATATTACCAGACGCAAACCCACATCATAGCCTGATTCTCAGGTCGATGAAGGAGGGACGATGGGGTGCCATAGTGTCGGTCGGTGGCTCTTTGAGAGAGCAGTGGCACAGGGTGCCATTATTAGCATTTGCTGACGGTGCCCAGGTACAAATGGCATTGTTGGCGTTTTCTGGAGGACGATGACACGAGTGCTGAGATTGGTTAGTTGGGAAAGTTTGGTTTCAGTGCCATTACTGAGGGGGGGGGGCACCAGAGCATTTATTGATTGAGAACGATGGTACCAGTGCCATGATTGGCTTTTGCTTGAGGACTGTACATGGATGCGTTTTTTTAAAGAACGGTTGCACCAGTGCCTTTATGACTATTAATGGGGTGGCACTAATGTCTCTATGGTGATTAATGGTGGTGGCACTAGTGCCTTTATAGTGTTTAATAGGGGTGACACCAGTGCCTTTATGATGATTAATGGGGTGATGCCAGTCCTTTATGACCATTAATGGGGGTGGCACTGGGGCCTTTATGGTGATTAATTGGGTATGATAATTATTAGGTGACACCAGTGCCTTTGTGATGGTTAATGCGTGGCACCAGTGCAGTTTTTTTAGATTGCTGGGGGGGGGGGTCGTCAAGGCAGTGCCATTGTTGGTTCGCTGAGGAATGGTTGCCCCAGTGTAGCTTTGTCATTAGGGGATAATATCAGGGCCAATACCAGTGATGGACTGGAGCCACAGCGGTGTGCTGATAGCACGGGGTATTTTGGGAGAGTTGCACTCCATCCTTTCACTTACTCTATTTTCTTGACCTATATGCCTACCTTCTCCACGTTTTCACTTCCCCTAACCTCACGTTGGCGACTGATAATAATAACCCCCTGTGTGAAAAAAGTGTCCCCTGCTCTAACCGCACCTTCCTTGTGTTTGACAGGGCGCACGTGGAGCGAGGCGGCGGGGCGTGGTGCCCGCGGGCCATGATCCATCACGAGGGGGCGGAGTACCTGGAGATCAACCTGGGCTCCCTCCACGTCCTCACCAAGATCGAGGTCCAGGGTCGCTTCGGCAACGGCCAAGGCAAAGAGTTCGCCGAGAAGTACAAACTCCAGTACTGGCGCGAGGGGCTCCGCCACTGGATCACCTACCGCAATGGACGAGGCCAAGAGGTAAGAGGTTTTGGGGGGGGCCTCGTAGTAGTAGTAATAGCAGGTGTTTTTGTAGTAGTACCTACAAGTAGCAGTGCTTGTTTTGAACTAGTATTGTAACTGTTTTTTTATAGAATGGTGCGACTTGTTGTTTTTGAAATAGTAGTTGTTCCTACACTGGTTCTCTCAATATTGCCGATCGTTCTCGCTTTCTCCGTTGGGTAAAATATCATTGTTGCGAAGTTAATCCACATCTGGTGGATCAAGTTGTCGGATGGAGTAATGATAGGGTTGCCGTACACGTATTTCGGAGCCCACGTAAATCAGTAGGTCCTCGCTTATATGGGCCCCCAAATGGTGGGGTAAGAGGAAAGGACAGCCTCTCCCATGTCCCCCCAGCGAAGAATGGGGGGCATACCCCCCCCTCTTTTGTCACTAGACTTCCAGGGTGTGTTTGAAAAATCGGGGCAAGGGAGGGGTTTCCCCCGTACCCCCATGATCTTTCTCTACCCCAGAAGATGGCGCGCCAATAGATGCTTTTATATCCGGTTGAAAATCACACGCAGGAAATTGGAAAAGAAAACGCGATTCTAAAACTGGGAATCGCTTTTCTTGTTCCTGTGGGTAATTTTTATCCTTAGTTTTACACATCTTTTTCCTAATTTCTACTGTATATTCCCTTTTTAGTGCACCCAGTAGTCCCCTCTACGCTGGTCTTGCGCCCTCCATATATTTTCACTTCCCCTAACTTTACTACCTATACATTCCGGATGATGGTATTTTGGCGATGATGCCCTTGTTAGTCTACGATTTGTGAAGGGGGGGTATAGAGAGCCCTTGTGTATTTTAAACCCTGTTGTAGCTAACTCATGGAGGATTGCGCGCCCTCTAGGCGCCAATGCCCGCAGGAGTAGTTGCGGCTATATCTTTTCCACCCATTTTCCCTTCCTTGCAAATATTCTGTCACATGTGTCCTCGTTGGTTTTCGCTTCTGGGCTCGAAGTGAGTAAGAGCAACACCGGGGGCGCGATGTTTGTTTGTGCGCTCCCCGCCGGATGCTTGGCGCGCGAAACGAGAAGTCTCCCGCCTCATTTGTGAGGCGGGAGCTTCTCTCTAATGAGAGGAGCCTTGCTGTTCGAAAGCTTCCTGTGTGTGTGTGTGTGTGTGTGTGAGAGAGAGAGAGAGAGAGAGAGAGAGAGAGAGAGAGAGAGAGAGAGAGAGAGAGAGAGAGAGAGAGAGAGTAGCGCACTGGGTGTCTATTTGTATGGGTTTATGGATATATGAGACATGTATGGATGGGTGTATGCGCATGGTGGTATATTTTTATCTATGTAGCTATGCATAAATATATGTAGGTACGCCTTGGTGTATGGGTTGTTGTATATTTGTATACATATATTTACTTGTAGGTGTGTGTTGGCGCGCGAGCGCTCAAAACCTTCCGCTGAATGATCACGTGAGGAAAGAGTGAAGATTGACGAGCACGTACTCGAGGCTCCTTCCTCCTTGAGAGGGGAATATAAACACGTACACAGGCGTAGATACGCATATACACAACCATACACATGGCGAGCCATTTACGCATACAGGCAGGTAGACACCTATCTCACCGCTAACAGAGTACGTGTGTCTTAATTCACGAACCGCTCGCCCATTGATGCTCCAGGGACGGGGGGATATGGTCCCCATATGGCGATTCCCCTTTTTAGCTGAATGTGGCCCTCGCGGGGAGGGGGTAGGAAGGGGACGCCTGTGCCCTCTGAGTCCCCTAACGGGGGGAGGAAGATAGGTGGAAATGATTTGTGGGGTGCGTTTCAGGGTTTTTTTTTCTGACGACACGATGCTACAGGTGACATCTGGGGACGGGGTGACCTCCCTAATCTTCCCCACTTTCTTTACAGATCTCTTCTTACAAACCTGCGAGATACGGCCTCGATGTTATTGCGCTTTGAATTTCGCGAGAAAAAAATGTGTGGTGAATCTTATGTACTCGGAACCTCTTATTACAGGGTGTTTATCCGGGGTGGTTATAAAAGTCTGGTCGGTGAATATTACTCTCTCGGACTCCCCCCATCCCTACCCCCATGGTTCCTCGGTGTCTAACCCTGACCGGAGGTCAAGGCGTTCCTAGGTGTCTGTTTCCCAGCCCCTGAAATCCGACGCCGATTCCAGCGCGTTGGAGGCGTCCCCGAAGACTCGTAAAAAGGGTCGGATTTTATGAACCACAGTCGGGCCTGTGCGTGCGCGCTCGCTCGCCTGTCTCTCCATCTCCCTGCCCCTACCCACCTGTACAGTTCCCTTTTCTTCTCGATGTTATATCATTCATTCCCCTCACTCTTTTTTTTTATATCCTCCCCTCTCCCTACTTTACTCATCCCCCTTTAGCTGCCTTCTAGGGTACTTTCTTTCCTTGTTACTCCTTGTTACTCTTTTATCCTTTCCAGCTCTTTTATTTTCCACTCCCTCTCCCTTTTTTTCTTTTTTGATCGTCCTTTTCCTTTTCACGTTCTTTTTTCCACAAACTATTCCTCCTTTCTTATCTCCTTTTCGCTTATCTAGATCTTATCTTCCCTTTCTACCACCATTTTATAGTTATTTTTTCTTAGCCATTTATTTTACTCCTCTCGGTTTTCATTTTCTCTTTCAATCTCTCCGCTTTTCTCTACCCCCATCTCCGCTTTTCTCGCTTCCTATCTCCGCTTTTCTCTCCCCCATCTCCGCTTTTCTCTCTCCCTCATCTCCGCTTTTCCCTGTCCTCATTTTTCGCTTTTCTCTCCCTATCTCTCCGCTTTTCTCTGCCCCCTATCTCTCCGCTTTTTTCTCCCCCATCTCTCCGTTTTTCTCTCCCCCCCCATCTCTCAGCTTTTCTCTCTATCCTCTTACTCTCCTCTCCATCTCTTTCCCCCTTCCTCTCTTCACTCTCCTCATTCCCCCATCTCCTCACCTCTCTCCCTTCATTCCTCCATCCCAAACCCCTACTCCCTCTCCCCTCCTCCCTCTCCCCTCCTCCCTCCCCTCCTCCCTCTCCCCTCATCCCTCTCCCCTCCTCCCTCCCCTCCTCCCTCTCCCCTCCTCCCTCTCCCCTCCTCTACTTCAAACTCAGTTGATAGTTATTCACAATTCTTTTGTATTCTCGTAATATCCATCCTATTCTCTCTCTCTCTCTCTCTCTCTCTCTCTCTCTCTCTCTCTCTCTCTCTCTCTCTCTCTAATCTTTTTTTTGGGAACTTATTTTTACCCATTTCTCTTCATTCGTCATCTCCGCTTTCAACGATTACACTGACCTGCGTTTCAAAACTTTTTTTTCAAAGCTCAAGGGTTTTCCAACTGATTTAGGATCCTTTTTGCTGAATTCAAAAATATCATTCATTTTCTTTGGTCGGTTCTGGTTTCTAAGATACACTCGATTTTTATTACAACATATTTTTCCCAAATGGCGCTATCATCCAAGCGTATATGGGCTTTGTTTTTGCCACAGCTGGTCATGGGTTACCTTAAATAACTAATTATTCTTTCTCTTTTCAAGTCTAGTTTTTCAGTACGATGGATCGGAAGTGTAAGAACCATCCTAACAAATTTTGTTTCATCTGCGGACACGTGGTTCTTCCAGACCGTCCAGCGAAAATCACGGATTTTGTGAAGAAGGCTTATTACGCTTATTTTGGAGTCAAACTAGGGGACCAGGATAAGGAATGTGCTCCCCATATCTGCTACAAAACATGTGTGGAGAACTTACGGGATTGGAGGAATAGGAAAAGAAAGAGTATGCCATTTGGTGTCCCAATGGTGTGGAGGGAAGGGAAAGATCACGTTATCGACTGTTACTTCTGCATGACAAATTTAAAAGGCATCAATCGCAAGAACAAGCACCATGTTCAATACCCTGATGTTCCTTCTGCCATAAAGCCAATCCCCCATGGACCAGATGTCATCATGGAATCTAGTTCTGATTCCGAATCTACTGACATGACTGATACAGGTGAGTGTGGGGCATACGAGCCAGAAGAGGACGACCGATCGGTGCCATTGACCCAAGCCGAACTCAACGACTTGACACAAGACCTGAACCAATCTAAGGAGTCTGCCCAGCTGCTGGGTTCTCGTCTTCGAGAGAAACATTTACTTGCCCCAGGAACAACATTCTATTGGTATCGGGAACGCGTGAGAGAATTCAGAAAATTCTTCTTGTTCGATGAAGCGTCTTCACTGATATACTGTAACAATATTGCTGAACTGATGAAATTAATGGGTATGAAGTATGTTGCCATGGAATGGAGACTTTTTATTGACTCTTCTAACAGGAGTCTCAAGGCAGTTCTGAATAACGGAAATAAGGTTTCATTAATCCCTGTTGAACACTCGGAAGAAATGAAAGAACCCCACAACAGAATGGAATGTCTGTTGTCTGCTCTCCCCGTAAGGGGCGCGGCGATTTGCCATCCTGGCCGCCGTGCTGACGGGATCCAGCGCTCCGTCCGGCCCCAGCTTAGCCTCTCTTCCTTCCTTCAGATAGCCTGTATTTCTCTCCTACCTCGTCGCTTTTCATACAACCTCTCCCACAACTTTCTCTGGTCAGCCTCTAATTTCACAGGGTAGATGCTGACCTTCTTCTCAGACAACCGTCCCGCATCGGGGCTGAGGGGGTAGGGGACAATGTTCCCTAACCCCTGAGCTCCGGTCTGGGGTGGCTGGTTTTTAACAACCTGCTTCATCCCCACCCATACCTTCCTCACATCCCTTTTCCTCTCCTCTTCACATTCTATCAATTTTACGCCGTGTCCAAGGTGGAGCCGCCATGCCGATGGCCTGCCAGGCCACCAGGCCACCAGGCGGGAGGGGTGGTCTTAAATGGCGGCGCCTGGCTCTGCCGGGCTTGTAAGCACCTCTCGCAGTGCGGGCTACTGCGAGAGGTGATGCGCGATTGCATCCCGTGTTAAAAAGAGGGTCACCATGCCCAATGATGAGTATAAAAAAACCCAACCCCCAACTTCCCCTATAACATCGACGAAGCCGCCCTTGGGCAGCTCTAGCAAAAAAATGGAGGTCCTCGCCCCCTGTGCTTGCTCAGGGGACCCTCCATATATCTCTAACCTGAGAGGAGGCTTACTCCTCTCCTTCGCTTACGGGTGTAGGGGACACCCCCTCACCCCCTTCTCTGGAGGTGCTTTCGGGCGCCTCCCTTTTACCAGCAGCAGTCCCCTCTGTTCTTTCCAAGGGGACTGCCAAGAAACCCAGCAGGCAGCCCTTAGCCAGCCGCTCCACATCGAAGCGGCTTGGTAGGGCAAACCCCCTTAGGGGGGAGAGGGAAGCCAGGCCCTTTCGGTCGCTTCCCTCAAAAGACCTGCTGGCAAGAATATTGAACCTTGCCGGGGTCAAGCCCATGCCTCCCCAAAGAAGACTAGTGACGATACTGCCAACGGGACCTGCGATGTCTTGGGGGGGGGGATGGCCAACTAGAGGCCCCTTCCTGAGATAGACATGGTCCTTGAGAAAACCCAGCCTCAGACGGTAGGGCCTTCCATGGGTGGGAATCCTGGCTCGGCGCCAAGCACCGAACCCGAATCCGCCCCGATGCAAGGTCCTCCTCAAACGGCTGTGGTTTCTGAAGCAGTACAAGGAGGGGAGAGATCTCCTCCGACAGGTGCCCCCACGACTACCAGGACCTTCTCCATTTCGGAGAATGACCTGGCTGAGGCCGGTCCATCTGGTCTGGGGGCTTCTTCCGGCGAAGGTGAGAAGCGGGTTCATTCCCCGCCCTCCTCTCTAAAAAAGAAAAAGACAAAAAAGACGCAAGGCTCCTCTCCATCCGCGGGGGCTGCGGGGACGGATGGGTCTGCTGCCACTCTGGCAAGTGACCAAGCCAAGATCGGCGCATCCGCCCCCTCTGCCCCCCCGGTTGCGGAGCCCCTGACTAAGAACAAAAGTGCACAGGGCGGAGCCTCGATGACATCGGGGCCCCTTATTCAGAGGTTACCTGGCGTTTTGGAGCCCGCCAGCTTCAAACGCTTCCTCGTTATTCGCTCCACTGATGGCACCATGTTGGCCAAGGGCAACATGATCCATCAGAGGAGAGGATTAGCTAGTGCAATTGGTAGAGAGCCGAAGGTGACCCGTTTCTCGGACGGGAGCCTTCTGGCGAATGCGGCGAATCGCGCCGAGGCGGCCAAGATAAGTGCTCTTCGGACACTTCATGGCACCCCGGTGAGTGTGACGCCGCACTCTACCAACAACTTTGTGAAAGGAGTAGTTTATGCGAGGGAACTCGTTGATTACTCCATTGAGGACATCACCCTAGAGCTGGCCGACCATGGGGCGGTCAAGGTCGAACGTGTGATGAGAAAACAGGGAGGGGCCTTGAGACCCACCCCTACACTCTTCGTCACGTTCGACTGTGACAAGCTTCATGAGTCGGTGCGTGCCGGTTGGTACTGCTACCGCGTGAAGGCATTCGTGCTACTGCCGCGGCGGTGCTATTACTGTCACCGCTTCGGCCATACGAATCGCTCATGTAGACGTGCAAAGTCGGGGTCACCCGAAGTCTCTGTAAATTGCTCCAAGGTCGCACACGATAAGTCCAAATCGTGTGTGGCCAAGTGTGTCAATTGCGGAGAGCCGCACCCTGCTGCTTCGAAGCAATGTGGTGCATATCTCCTTGAGAAAGAAATCCTGGCCTTTCAGGCCCAAGATCGACTCTCATTCCGCGAGGCTAAGGACTTGGTCCTGGCGCGCCCAGCTCTGCCTGGGACGTCATATGCCTCAATAGTTAGAAAGGCACCCTCTGCTCCTGGCCCATTCAGGCCAACGAGCACGGTTGTTTCCGCGCCCATTCGGAGCCCTTCTGCGGGCTCTACCCAAACCGGGCGCTCCCCTGGTAAAGCTGGCGGCAAAAAGGGTTCATACCCAGCCCCGGCTTAAACCAGGGCTCCCCCCCTCTTCCCCCAGCGTGACCGTTCTCCGCAAGGCGAAACGGCCACGCGCCTCCACCGAGTCGTTAGACTCACAGGAGGCAACACCCCTGAAGATGGTCGCTAGGCCATCTTCGGGGGTTCCTAAAGCTGTCCCCCGAAAGGAGGGCAGCAACAAAGGAGCTTCGGCTCCTTCGCCCAGGCCCCGAGGTGTGGCGAGTGGCTCGGAGACGGTGTTTTTTCGAAAAGAGTGCCCCCCGCCTCCGAAGCCGCAACGCCCGCCTAAGGTTTCGAGGTGGAGGGAGGAAAAGACTCGCATGTCGAGCCCAACCTTTCCCCAATAAGTCCTCGAAGGCGATAGCGCCTTCAGCGCTTTGTCCGGCCAACAGCGCCCGGGAAGCGTACGGCCATTCCCGTGAGGGTCTTCAGTTCGGGGAGGGCCCCCGCGTCTCCTCCGAGCTAGGCCTGGAGGGCATATTCCTTCAATGGAATTGCCGTGGACTCCGGGCCAACTGGGAGGAGCTGCGGAGGCTCGTCTCGTCCCATTCCCCGTTAGCTATCTTTTTGCAGGATACCATGCTAGGCGCGTGCCCCCTGGCCGCCCTCCCGGGGTATAAGGGTCTTGCGACCCCACCACCGCGGGATGGCCGGGCCTGGGGATGCGCGGTTTACACCCGGCATGATGTCTCCGTTCTTACTTTCTCTTTAGATACCCCCTTCAAGGCAGTGGGTGTGCAGCTGCACCTGGATAGGAGGTATACTATCATTTCTGCGTACATTCCACCGTCAGCTGACTTCGACGCGGGGGACTTCCGGTGCGTCGTGGCACGGTTGCCGAGGCCCTATCTCCTGCTTGGAGATCTGAACGGCAGGCATCCTCTCTGGGGAGATTACTCCATAAATCCCAGGGGACAAGTCCTTGCCGATCTGATCGAAGAGCTTGAGATGGGTGTCCTAAACGTGGATGAGTTTACGCATCACTGTCCGAGAACCGCTTCATTTTCTTGCCTTGACCTATCTTTGTGCTCTTCGGATGCACAGCCTGATTTTGATTGGGGGGTGGTCGATGACCTTCATGGTAGTGATCACTTTCCCATTCAAATATCATTTTCAGGGAAACTGCCGCCTGAGAGACCACCTCGATGGTGCTTAGCGCGCGCGGGGTGGCCTGAATTTCAGGAAATGACTGAATTCTCTATCTCAGTCGAGGAGTTTAGGTCGGTAGATGAGGCCGTTGAGTTCTTCTCCGGCAACCTCATCGCCGTAGGCCTGACTACTATTCCTAGGACGTCTGGCCGTTTTGCACGCCGACCACTCCCATGGTGGTCGGCCGAGTGTGAGACGGCCCTCAAACAGAATCGTTATGCCTACATGTGCTATTAGCGCCGCCCGAACGATTTCACTCTCGCTGATTTTCGTCGGGCTAGGGCTAGGTTCCGCTATATTTCGAAGATGGGAGACGGTCGAAGGGAACTTAAATTTTCGTGCCATTGCGCTGCGACTATTCCCATGAACCTATCCCCCAATGCCGAGGGTCTCTTGTACCTGCGCCATGGACATTCTCCGTTCCGTGACATACGTGTCTTCACATAACGGGAAGACCCCTTTAGCTGAGGTGTGGATGCGAGTCAAAAGGATTCGGGGCAAGTTCTCGCAGGACCCCCCTCCCGTTCTCCAGGAGAATGGGACCGCAATCTCGGACCCCGCGTCCGTGGCGGAATCCTTAGCGACCGCTTTTTCCGCATTCTCTAGCCGTGATGCTGCTCCGCCAGCATTCAATGCACGTCGTGATGTCGCGGAAGGCCGCCGGCTCGACTTTACCTCCAGAGGTGGAGAACCCGTCAACTACAAGTTTGCTGTGAGTGAGTTGCGTTCCGCTCTCGCTTCGTGCGCGGACACCGCCCATGGTCCGGACGATGTCCCGTACGCAATGCTTCGACACCTGGGTGAGCGAGGCATGTCCTTTCTGTTAGATTTGTTCAACAGGATCTGGGTGGAAGGTCTTCTCCCAGACTCCTGGTGAATCGCTACTGTGCTCGCCTTTCGCAAACCGGGGAGAGATCACTCTACTTTGACCGGTTTCCGCCCAATCTCTAACCTCTTGCGTGTGCAAGTAATGGAGGCCATCTGTCTTCCGCACAGTGCGGCTTCCGCAAGTTCCACTCCACAACGGATGCTCTGCTCCGACTGGAAAATGCCGTCTGCGAGGCTTTCCTTCGTAGACAGCACTACGCCACGGTGTTTTTCGATCTGGAGAAGGCCTATGATACCGCATGACGATAGGGTATCATGGAGACTCTCCACACGATGGGGGCGAGGGGACGCCTCCCAATGTTTATATCTGAATTTTTGCGAGATCGTCGATTCCGCGTACGGGTGGGGGGAGCGCCCTCTGCCCCAAAGGAGCAGGAAGAGGGTGTCCCGCAGGGAAGTGTCCTCAGTGTCACACCCTGGAGGTTACCACATTTGGCTATTTGTCGCCACGCCTCTGCTCCCAAAGCTTGTACTGCGCCGGAGGTATTGCGTTCGACCTTTTTGGAGCACACATCGTGTCACGTTGAAACCGTGCCAATGTATACGGATTGCTCCAAGTCCCAAGAGGGGGTCGGCTTTCACGCCGTATCCCCTCTGTTTGAAGTCAGCGGGGCTCTATCAGGCGCTGCGTCTGTCTTCACGGCCGAGCTGGTGGCAATACACCACTCGGTACGGGAGATTACGCGACGTGCCCGGTTCGGAGACCGGATTGTGATCTATAGCGACTCACAAAGCGCCCTGAGTGATCTTGGAGCATTGGAATCTCGGCATCTCCTGGTTCGCGATATCCGTGACGCCACGGTTTTGGCGAGCCGGGCAGATGTCGAGATTATCTTCTGCTGGGTTCCTGGACATGTAGGAATTGCGGGGAATGAGCGCTCCGATGAGGGCGCCAAAGAGTCCGCGAGGACTCTGCGACCGGACCAGCTCTTCGCTCTTTCTCACATCGACTACATGGCAGGAATACGTGCAGCTCTTCGGACTGCTTGGCAAAGAAGATGGGAGACAGTCGAAGGGAACTTAAAGTTGCGTGCCATTGCGCCGCGACTGTTCCCATGAACCTATCCCCCCATGCCGCGGCGGCTTCAGGTTGCTTTCTGTCGTCTCCGAATCGGGCACACTCGTGTGACGCATCGCTGTTTGATGGAGCGCTCGCCTGCGCCCTATTGCAACGACTGCGTCGTCCCCCAGATTGTTTGGCATATTCTTGTCGAATGTCCCAGTCTGGGTGATGTTCGCTCACGACACCTCTCCGGGTACCGGGATGGGCTGGGTCGCTACCGCCTGTCTCTTGTACTCGGGACGAGTGCGTGCACTTTGACTGGTGGACTTGTTGACTTTTGGGGGGAGGCCGGCCTTCTCCCTTTCATTTAACTAGGTTTAATTGTTGTTGTTGTTTTTGTTATTGTTTTTGCTATTTCTTTGTTATTGTTAGTTTTGTTTTCTGTTCAATTTTTTAAAGTAGCCTAGAACTAGGCTGTTTGTTTACGGCGACTTATGCCTAAGTCGGCAGTCTCTAGATAGCCCCTCAATTACCAGGAACATAAATGGTTGATTTGTGGAGATCTTAAAGTTGTTGGACTCATCCTAGGACTTCAAGGTGGGTACACAAAGTATCCATGCTTTTTGTGCTTGTGGGATATTTGGGCTGACGACCAGCATTATGTCAGACAAGAGTGGCCATCAAGACAAGGATTAGAACCCGGGTCACACAATGTTCTGTCCCACCCTCAGGTTGAACTTAGCAAGGTGTCACTTCCACCCCTACACATCAAACTCGGCCTAATGAAGAATTTTGTAAAAGCACTGGACAGGGAAGGTGGAGGATTTGCCTTCCTCCACCACAAGTTAAAATGAATCAGCTTGGAGAAGCTTAAGGCAGGTATATTTGATGGTTCTCAGATAAAAGAACTCATAAAAGACTAGTTTTGATGATTCATTAAATCCTACTAAACTCTCTGCCTGGCTGTCCCTTAAGTTAGTCATTTCAAACTTCCTTGATAACCACAGAAGTCCTCAGTACCAGAAGATGGTTGATGACTTAATGAAGAATTTCCGCAAACTTGGTGCGCGTATGTCAGTGAAAATGCACTTTCTTCGGTCCCATCTGAACTATTTTCCAGAAAATTGCGGAGACTTCAGTGAAGAACAGGGTGAGCGCTTTCACCAAGACATCCGTGTCATGGAGGAACGCTCTCAAGGCCAATGGAATGTCAACTTTCTGGATGACTACTGTTAGTGCCTTAAGAGGGATGTGGTGTCTGCTTGGTACAATCGGAGGTCACTGAAGAGACCATTCATCCATGAGTAGCTTATTTTGTGCATTATACTATTCATGCTATCTATTAAAAATATTCTGTAAACCTTCTGTGAGTAAATCGTTCCAATATTTGCTATTGTGTGTTTCGTTCACAACAAATATTTGGAAATACAGAAGATTTGGTATGTGCTCATAGTTCAAAAACCTGACCTGATTGGGTAAAATGAGCATGATTTTCAGATTCCGTGTAAAAAACTGAACCAAAATCAGGTATTATATATTTGACCTTGAAAACAACGCAGACCAGTGTTATTTAGCCGCATCCAAAACGGCTCCGCTTGCTTTATTTTCCCCCTAATCCTTTCTTTCGGGAGGGGGGGGGGTGTTCTTCTCAATTTAAAACGCAATAGCGACGAGGCCGTATCGCGCAGAAAATTTGTACGCAGAGATGTGTAAAGAAAGGGATGAATGAACCTAGAAGTAGTGAAATGGCTGCATATCCTTCTGCAGGGAGTCGGGGTTGCAAGGGCCCGCAATCTTATAGTTGTCGCCTAACATCCTTTTGTCGATGGGGAAGGGGGGGCAGGCATGTAAAAACCTACCATCCAAAATCGGAGACAAGAATCTAAAACTCACACACACACACACACACATGACTAAGGTTGAATGGATGAAAGCCGACCGGCGACTAGCCTACGAAATCAGCTGAGAAAAGGCTTGTGCTGAAAGTAGCGCAGAAGGGGGGTAAAATAAAAATGTCTTGGAAGAAGAAAGCCACTCCAGGTAATGTGCAACAGTCAACTCGCGGGGAAGGAGGTACCCTGCGTGTATGCTTTTTAAAGAGTCCATGTGCGTTATAAAGCCACCCTACACACACACACACACACACACACACACACACACACACACACACACACACACCAGAACACGCAAGACTCGGCGAACAAATCTCCAAATTTAGCCTCGATTTCGGGACAAAAACTCGATTTGTTTGGACGTCGAATTTGACACCGGATTTCCATTTTACATCTGCCTCTCTTTTTCAATAGGGTTGGATTTTGCTCATTGGGACGCGTCGCACCCAGCCCCTGCCTCCCTGAGTGGGGTGCCTTCTGGCATAAGGCCCATATTTTTCTAAGTTGGGTGCAAACCCGGTTTTGGGGGGAATTGGTTATTATCTGTCTAGATATTGGAGATTGGGGGATTTTTTATTCCGTCCGGTCGGCATTGCGTGTAGTAGTCGCCTCTTTTGGCTCCTCGACCTACGAAGACTGGGTGGTCCCTCAGACTGTTCGGCACACTCTTGTAGAGTGCTCCATTCTGGGGGCAATTTCGCGTACGCGATCTGTCCCGGTACCGGGAGGGGCCTGTTCGCTACCGCGCACTCAGATTTGTGCTCTTCCGACTCTGTGCTAATATTTTCTGGAGTAGTCGGGCCTCGTCCATATTATTTAACACTTTCTGTGTTAGGGTGCACCTTCGAGTCCCTGAGAGAACCTTTTTTTATCTTTATCTAATTGTGTTTTTTTCATTTTTTAAGTGAAACTTCCTATTTGTAGACTAAAGTAGGTTTTCGGCCAGTCAGTCTACCTTTGCAGGCAGCCGTCAAATTGCTGCGCAAAAAAACCCATTTTATTTCTTACTAGGGGATCTACTGATTAACGTATACTCCGAACCACTGCTATATATGTACAGCGTGTCGCAGCCGGCGACCTATCACACTACCACAAAGTGACTTAAAGGGGGTGGGGCTCATTATTGTGAGACATCCAAATCTAATTCGTCCATTTAAGATATTGATAAGTTTTTCGTAATCTGAAGCTATGGCTACGAAGTTTTATAGCGATCTGCCTAATTAATTTGAGCTTTAAGTTATAATTAATACCGCAATCGGACGAATTGTATTTATTTGAACACTTATAAAGGCAAACCGTGTCTACACCTCTTAGGGATTTGTTATTATTTTACTATCTTCAGGGAGGTTCATATTATAAAATGTATTTTTCTTTGATTATTTTGAGACTCCTGTATTTAAATTCGTCAATTTGTTATGTTAATTAGGAATTTTCGTAATTTAAGTCATTTCATAGTCAATTCACAAGTTTGAGTCAATTTTTACTCACAATTTTCATTTTTCTTTAATTTGAAGGTCCTAATACATATTCATCCATTTGAAATATTGAGTGGGACTTTATTCATAATAGTTCTCAAGATCGTTGTCTTTTCACAACGATCTGACCAATGAATTATTAACTGGCGGAAAATGTCTATATACCTTTTCGTGTTACCTTTTTCAGTTATTAAAACCAAAATGTCAGATTTTTTTTTTTGGCTTGACCTTTCGAAATTCTTGGATTGAGTGTTAATTTTAGACTTAATGTTTTGACATTTTCATTTTTTTTTTTTTTGTATCGAGAGTAGCCGTTTTCTCACCATAGGTGATATGCTGTGGTGGAGGCGTGGTAAATTTGAGTGGGAAAATGTCTGGGAAGAAAGGTGAGAACATTAAGGTATTCACGTCAGCTAAAATGTGCACAGCATGATGGGAAAAAGGGTGAAAGGTTCTATTAATTATCATTCGACCAATTGAATGGAAAATGAATGACGATTCGGATGAGAACAGGAAGTTATTTTGGAAAGCAGTGAGAGCGGTGGAAAACGAAGAAAAGAAAGTTGTGTGCATATCGATGATAGAAATAACGTAAGGGAAAGGGACGCCGAGAAGAATACCCCCTTCGTTTGTTTCTTGAATTCCTTCCCTCCCTATGTCTCCTAAGTATAACTCTGTATCCAAAGAGAAAAATAAAAGAAGAAAGAATTTGAATATCCGTCAGTGCCTCACAGGTGTAGTTAGTTAAGTGGGCGTTAAAAGCTTTCACCTCGCCGATGAAACCATAATCTCAGTAGTCGGGAAAATGCTAGACGAAAGTTCCCACCCACACCGTTGGAGACCATTGAGACCTGTGTCGGGCAATAAAAGATAATCCCTCTAGGCGCCGGAAGCCTTCTCACAGACGTCTGTGCCTTCCAGCGATTGAGCACCAAATAAATGGCCATCATATAAATAGCCTGGGTTTTTCGAAGATCGGCAGATTGAGTTGGACAACCCGTCACCTTCAGTTCAGATCGGGTGTCTGTTTTTCTAAGTCCCTGGTATTCGCGTACGCCGTCGAGGTTGGATCTCACCAGGCAGATCCATCTTTTTTTGTGAAGGCTTACTCAGTACAGAGCAAGCCTCGAATCGTTTCGTCCCCGAAGGACTGTCTGGGATTCCTCTCGTCTCACCTGGACCCCCCCCCCCCATCCCTCCTCAAGGATCTCCAGTTTTCCGTGTGAGATTTCGCGCCGAGCCGCGTCAGTCTTGATTTTAGGAGGTTGCACTTCTCTGAAGCAGAGGTGCCATCTTCCGTCTTCAAGGAGGACCGTGAACTCGTCTTCTGCCCCCCCCCCCCTTTCATCCTTGTCATCATCAGGATATTCGGCCGAGAATCACGACCATTTTCCGCCTCCATTTCCCCGCGCCGACTCGCTAAAGGATTCCCCTTCCTGGATGTGACACCCTTTAAGGTAAAACGACCCTTGCTTGTATCTCCCGTTAATCGATCCACTTCCCGACTTTTAAATATTCCTTCTGTATAACTGATTTATAGTATCCTATTTAAAAGCTACTTAACAAGTAATTAACATTACCCGATTGCCAATTATCTATATTCTGTCAGTATTCTTATTTACCTTACCTATATTTCCCGTGTATATATATGTTAACTAGTGACTTATGAAAATTATATTTTTTTTTTTTACTCTTTAAATATATCTTTGAACTGCAACTTGGTAAACTCATTAAACTCTATCGGCCCCTGTATTCAAATCGCACTCTTAGACCTCGTAATCAACGGATTACTTTTACGAAGTGAACATGCGTACGTACATTAGAGGATATATGTGTATATAACTATATATAAATATTCTCATGGCTTTTATCTCTTTCCTTCCAACCAATAGATACATATATGTATATATAGACGTATTGTCTGTGGAGGTGACCTATTCCTCGATATATATATATATATATATATATATATATATATATATATATATATATATATATATATATATATATATATATATATATAATAAATTCTGATGTCAGGTTTATTGGGTTAATTTAGGACCCCTTTCGTTTTCAAGTCTCTAAGTTGAATTACTAGAAAATTTACCAAGTTGGGTCAAGTTTATTTAAAAATAGGAAAATATTTTTTTTTAATTTTCTTTATTTTATTTTGAGTAATCAGTCTTTTGTGGTGCCCGTGAGGCCATATTTAGTAACAAGCCATTGTTTTTGTGTGTATTTTGGGAAAAAAATCTTTCAAACTCCCCTCCTTGTAATCCCTGTGCCGGATTAAGAGGTCCTACATCAGGTACTCGTATAGGAATTAGTATATTTATCATAATTTATTGCTTTTGTCCGTGTGTGTGATCACAAGGGTAAGATTTCGTATATAACTTTTGGGGAACTATTGCGAGAGCCCCATTTTCTTTGTCGTAACCCTCTTGAACGCCTCGAGTGGCTAAGGCTCGCGTAAGCAAACAAGATGACGTCCTTCGAGAAATTTAGGCAATGGGGTGAGATGCTTAGTCTCTCCGGTAAAGAGCTAGTCGCCTATATTCAGGATGAAACGAAATAGCAGAGAAGAAAGAACTAAGAAACTGAAAAGAGAGAAAGGGTGAGGCACCATGAAAGGGAGTTAAATAAGAATAACTTAGAAACCATCTCAGTTAGTTCCAGGAATGAAGCCCCTCAGATCAGCGCTTTAAAGCTCCCAGCATTTAAGGACGGTGAGGATTTCAGTGCTTACCCCACTCGCTTCGAAAAGATTTTTGAGGTAAATCACTGGGATATCCAAACTTATGGAATCGCCCGACTTTTGCCACTCCTTAATACGCAGCTGCGAGATACATTCATTTCGCTACCCGCCGAGGCTACCCTCGACTATTCGACCCTTAAGTCCGAACTCTTGGCTGCGATCAACATGAATCCGGACTTCTACAGGGCAAAGTTTCGTTAGGCAAGGTTGCAACCTGGCCAGACTTACCGCCATTTCGGATTCACCCCCCCCCATTAGAAGTCTGCAGTTTTGGTTGGACTCCGCCCAGGTAAACGGCGACTATGAGTCTCTGTCTGACTTCATTTTGCTGGATCATTTGATGGCTACGCTGCCCTCTGAAATTCGTGCATTCGTGAAGGACTGAAGAGTTGCTTCCTTCACAGAATGCATCGAAGAAGCGGTCTTGCACGCAGCCAATCATAATCTTTACCTCAAAGATCCCAAGAAGTCATCCTCCTTCCCCCAAGAGTAAAGGCCACTTCCCTAAATTTTAACCCGGAGAACGCTCCCAAATTCGCAAACTGAAATATCATCCCCCGTCTGAACCTAGAGATGTTGAGCCACCTGTCTTTTATCCGCCTGCGTCGGATTACCCCCCTACGACCCATCGTCTGTTTTTCTTGCGGAACCCCCGGGCATGTGAAGACGAACTGTTCCAAAAATTCTCAATTCCGTTTTCCCAGCCACCAAGTCCACCAAGTAAGTGCCTCTTTCTCCTTCGTCTGCTCGCTCCGAAACGCCTGCTTTTCCACCAGCGAATAGCTCCCCGGGACCTCGTTATTTTTTTATTTAACGAGAGCTTCCCCGGTGGGCTCGAATTTGAAACTGGTTCGGTTAATGGTTGCTGGGTTTCAACCCTGGTCAGAGATACAGGATGCACGTGCTTCGTCGTATCGGAAAAATTGCTGCCCCCAGTGAGCTCCGACCACAATAAATTTTCAGTAGTCCAGAACTACTTGGGACGAGCCAACCGCTTTCCAGTAGTCCGTTGTTTCATCGAATGCCATTATTTCACTGGTTGGGCTGATGCCGTAGCAACCTCTATTAAATTCTGTTACATATTAGTCGGCCAGAGCCCGCAGCTCTCCCCTAGCCCCGTTGTTCAGCCCGCCATCACGAAGGCCCAAGTCATAAAGAACAAGGCACCCCGTGACTTTAGAACCCCCTTTTCCTCCCAAGTACGAGACTGAACAAAGAGTTTTGTAAAGGCACATAATGAGTGTATTTCCCTACAATTGTGGGAAAAGTCGAGGACCAACCAACGCGAATCCGTTCGTGGTCACAAGGGAGTCTCCTACCTCGTTGAAGTTGAACTGTTGTTACGTTCCACCTCCGTTAGGGGGAGGAGGGAAGACAGTCCCCGTCGGCCTCTTCCGCCTCTTTCCGACAAAGGCCTGCGGGCTCGAACTTTGAGCTTAGAGGCGGTCACCCTACGTGCCCCCCCTCTCTTACCCGACCAAAGACGATGGGGCCTGTGGTATCCTGGGGTGAACACATGGAGTCCCCCCAGAGGTGGATATGGTCCCCTAGGCAACCCAGCCCCAGACGGTAAGATCTTCCATGGGGACGATTTTTTTATTTATTTAGCCCATCTGGCGACTGCCTACTTGGGCATAAGTCGCCGGAAACACGAATTCCATGGGGACGAACCTGGGCTCGGTGCCAAGCACCGATCCCGAGTCCGGCCCTGTGCGAGGTCCTCCTCAGACGGCTCGGGTCTCCAAGGCTGGCTCTACAATAAGAGGGATCTCCTCAGTCTGGTGTCCCTGTGAAAGCCAAGACCTGTATCTCTGAGAAGGATCTTGCTACGGGGACGGATGGGTGTGCTGCCACTTTGGTAAGCAACGAAACCAACATAGTCATGTCCGGCCCCGTTGCTCCCCAGTTGCAGAGCGGAGCCTCGATTAAGTCTAGGCTCCTCATTGAAAGGTTACCTTGCGTTTTCGAGCCCGCTGGCTTCAAACGCATCCTTGTTATTCGCCGCTCCACTGATGGCAGCATGTTGGCTAAGGGCAACACGATACATCAGAGTAGAGTTTAGCTAGTGTGATTGGTAGAAAGTCGAAGGTGACCCGTTTCTCGGACGGGAGCCTTTTGGCGAATGCATCGAATCCCTCCGAGGCGGCCATGATTAGTGCCATGGCACGCCAGTGAGTGTGACGCCGCACTCTACCATGAACTTTGTGAAAGGAGTAGTTTATGCGAGGGAATTTGTGGACTATTCTATAGATGAAGAGCTGGCCGACCATGGGGCGGTCAAGGTCGAGCGTGTAATATGAAAACAGGGAGGTTCCTTGAGACCCACCCCTACACTCTTCGTCACGTTCGACTGTGAAAAGCTCCCTGAGTCGGTGCGTGCCGGTTGGTATCGCTACCGCGTGAAGACATTCGTGCCAGTGCCGTGGAGGTGCTACTACTGTCACCGCTTCGGTCATGTTAATCGCTCGTGTAGACGTGCAAATTCGGGGTTTCCCGAAGTCTTTGTAAGTTGCTCCAAGGCCGCACATGATAAGTCCAAATCGTATGTGGCCAAGTGTGTCAAATGCGGAGAGCCGTACCCGGCTTCGAAGCAATCAATGTGCTGCGTATCTCCTTGAGAAGGGAATCCTAGCCGTTCAGGCATTGGATCGTCTATCATTTCGCGAGGCGAAGGACTTGGTCCTGGCGCGCCCGTCGATGCCTGCTACATCCTATGCTTCAATATTAAGAAATATACCCTCTGCTCCCGGCCCCTCCCTCCAGGCCTAAGCGCACGGTCGTTACCGCGCCCATTCGCAACCCTTTGCTGGTTCTACCCAGTCGAGGAGTTTAGGTCGGTAGATGAGGCCGTTGAGTTCTCCGGCAACCTCATCGCCGTGGGCCTGACTACTATTCCTAGGACGTCTGGCCGTTTTGCACGCCGACTACTCCCATGGTGGTCGGCCGAGTGTGAGACGGCCCTCAAACAGAAGCGTTTTGCCTACATGTGCTATAAGCGCCGCCCGAACGATTTCACTGTCGCTGATTTTCGTCGGGCTAGGGCTAGGTTCCGGTATATTTCGAAGATGGGAGACGGTCGAAGGGAACTTAAATTTGCGTGCCATTGCGCCGCGACTGTTCCCATGGACCTATCCCCCAATGCCGAGGGTCTCTTGTACCCGCGCCATGGACATTCTCTGTTCCGTGACGTTCAGCGCTTGGGGCGCTGATAGGGCTACTGCCCTACTTTTTTATCGATCCTTTGTTTGTTCGAAGCTCGACTACGGATGCGAGTTTTATGCATCCGCAGCCGAGCGTTTATTGCGGAAGGTAGATTCGATCCACCACACCGGCCTTCGCCTTGGGACCGGTGCCTTCCGCACTTTCCCCATTGAGAGCCTGTTGGTCGATGCTGGGGAGATGCCACTCGCTCTGCGCCTCGTGCAGTGCATCACTCGCCTGTACACGCGAGCCCGGCGTCTGCCTCAGTCGCCAACAGCTCTCACTGCATCCGCAGCTGATCTCGATGGTGCCTATGCCGCCGAGAGACGCCAGTCATACCCTAAGCCCTTTGGGTTTAGGGCCAGGAAACTCCTTCGAGAGGTAGATATAGCTCTCGGGCCGGTGGCGCCCCTGGTTCTGCCCAGGACGCCACCCTGGAGGGTACCACATTTGGCTATTTGTCGCCACGCTTCTGCTCCCAAAGCTTGTACTGCGCCAGGAGTATTGCGTTCGACCTTTGTGGAGCACACATCTTGTCACGCTGGAACCGTGCCAGTGTATACGGATGGCTCCAAGTCCCAAGAGGGGGTCGGCTTCCACGCCGTATCACCTCTGTTTGAAGTCAGCGGGGCTCTACCAGGCGCTGCGTCTGTCTTCACGGCCGAGCTGGTGGCAATACACCACTCGGTACGGGAGATTACGCGACGTGCCCGGTTCGGAGACCGGATTGTGATCTATAGCGACTCACAAAGCGCCCTGAGTGCTGTCCTGGCATTGGAATCTCCGCATCCCCTGGTTCGCGAAATCCGTGACGCCACGGTTTTGGCGAGCCTGGCAGATGTCGAGATTATCTTCTGCTGGGTTCCTGGACATGTAGGAATTGCGAGGAATGAGCGCGCCAAAGAGTCCGCGAGGACTCTGCGACCGGACCAGCGTTTCGCTCTTCCTCACACCGACTACATGGCAGGAATACGTGCAGCTCTTCGGACTGCTTGGCAAAGAAGATGGGAGACGGTTGAAGTGAACTTAAAGTTCCGTGCCATTGCGCCGCGATTGTTTCCATGGACCTACCCCCCAATGCCGCGGCGGCTTCAGGTTGCTTTATGTCGTCTCCGAATCGGGCACACTCGTGTGACGCATCACTATTTGATGGAGCGCTCGCCTGCGCCCTATTGCAACGACTGCGTCGTCCCCCAGACTGTTCGGCACATTCTTGTCGAATGTCCCAGTCTGGGTGATCTTCGCGCACGATACCTGTCCCGGTACCGGGATGGGCGGGGTCACTACCGCCTGTCCCTTGTGATCGGTTCAGATTCGTGCACATTGACTTCTGGACTTGTTGACTTCTTGGGGGAGGCCGGCCTTCTCCCTATTATTTAAGCAGGGTTTTGGGGTTTTTTTTTTCATATTTTTTTCTTGAGGTTGCACGCTCTTGCGCCAGGGGGACCTCCCCCCGACGCAGGAGCTTGCTTCCTTTCCCCCATTTGGGGCGTTTTTTTCGTTTCTCTCATTTTCTTTTAAAGTAGCCTAGAACTAGGCCAGTTTTAATACAGTGACTAATGCCCAAGTAGGCAGTCGCCAGATGAGCTCTTAAAAAAAAAAATAAATATGCCCAAGTGGGCTTGCCAGATGGGCTCTATAAAATTAAAAAAAAAAACAAATTTGGGGCCCTCCCCGTGTAAAGCTGGCCGTGCAAAGGGTTTCACACCCAGACCCGGCTATAACCAGGGCTCCCCTCCATTCCCCCAGCGTGACCGTTTCCCGTAATGCGAAACGGCCGCGCACCTCCACCGAGTTGCTAGACTCTCATGAGTCAACACCCCTGAAGTTGGTCGTGAGGCTATCTTCCGGGGTTCCTAAAGCTGCCCCCTGAAAGGAGGACAGCATTAAAGGAGCTTCGGCTCTTTCGCCCACACCCAGTGGTGGGGTGGGTGGCTTGGAGACGGTGGGTCCTTCAAAAGACGGACCCCGGCCTACGAAGCCGCCCGACTCATCTAAGGTTTCGAGGCGGAGGAAGGAAAAGACTCATGGCGAGCCCAACCTCCCCCAATAAGTCCTCGAAGGCGACCGGCTTCTTCACTTTGCCCGGCCAACAGCGCCCCGAGTATTACCTCCGTGAAGCGTAAGGCCATTCCCGTAAGGGCCTTCTCTTCGAAGAGGGCCCATGCATCTCCGAGGTAGGCCTGGAGGCCATATTCCTTCAATGGAATTGCCGCCGACTCCGGCCAACTGGAAGGAGTTGTGAGGCTAGGCTCTTCTCGTCCCATTCTCCGTTAGCTATTTTTTGCAGAAAACCATGTGGGCGCGTGCCCCTTGCCCACTCTCCTGGGGGTATAAGGATTTTCCGACCCCACCACCACGGGACTGGGGCTGGGCAAGAGGCTGCGCGATTTACACCCGGCATGATATCTCCGTTCTTCTCGTTGCTTTAGATACCTCTTTTCAGTCAGTAGCTGTGCAGCTACAACTGGATAGGAGGTATACTGTTATTTCCGCGTACATTCCCTTTCTCTCGTTCGGAGATATGAACGGTAGACACACCCTCTTGAGAGACTGCTCGATTAATCCCAGGGGTCAAGTTCTTGCCCACGAGCTGGAGATAGGTGTCCTAAATGTGAATGAGTTTACGCATCCCCGCCCGAGAACCTCTTCATTTTCCTGCCTCGATCTATCTTTGTGTTCCGGATGTACAGCCTGATTTTGGGTGGAGGGTGGTCGATGACCTCCATGGTAGTGATCACTTTCCCATTCAAATATCATTTTCTAGGTAGCTGCCGCCAGAGAGCCCGCCCCAGTGGTGCTTGGCTCGGGCCCGGTGGTCCGCATTTCAGGAAATGTCTGATTTCTCTCTCTCAGTCGAGCAGTTTAGGTCAGTTGATGAGGCCGTTGAGTTCTCCGGCAACCTCATCGCTTTGTGCCTATCGACTAATCCTAGAACGTCTGGCCGTTTCGCACGCCGACCACTCCCGTGATGATCAGTGGAGTGCGAGACGGCCCTCAAAAAGAAGCGTTATTCCTATATGCGTTATAAGCGCCGCCCGAACGTTTTCACTGTCGCTGAATATCGTCGGCCTAGGGCTAGGTTCCCGTATATTTCGAAGCAATCCCGCCGCTCTTCTTGGTGGGCATACGTGTCTTCACTTAACGCGAAACCCCTATAACAGAGGTGTGGAAGCGAGTTAAAAGTATTCGGGGCAGGTTCTCGCAGGACCCCCTTCCGTTCTCCAGGAGAATGGGACCACAATCTTGGACCCCGCGTCCGTGGCAGAATCCACTTTCTCCCCATTCTTTAGCCAGGATGTGGCCCCGCCAGCATTCAATGCGCGTCGTGATGTCACCGAAGGCCGTCGACTGGACTTTACCTCCAGAGGCGGAGGTAAAGTCATGGCGACTAGCCTGCCATGATAGGTGGAGAAAAGTTGTAAAATATAGATTTCTGGAAGGAGGGAACTCCAGATAGTTTCAATCTAGTTTAATACGTGTGTACTATGACTCGGAACCTGGGGCGATCCTCCAGATAGCAGATCTACATGGGCACCCCTTTGTGGGGGATGGTGTATTGAGAGAAGTGTGAAAGAGAAAGGGATAGGAAATTGGTGATGGATGTTTATATAAGCTGATAACTGTGTTGGTGGAGGAGTGTGAGTGTTGGTGCCAAAATTTAATGCACAAAAGTGTAAGGTGATTGGTGTTTGGTGGTGAGAATGGGATGGTTTGTGATAGTGTCTCCGTAAGTATCTAGGCTTGGCTGTATCGTGAATGGTTGGTAGTGGTAAGGATGAAGTAGATTGAATAAAGTGATGAGGAAAGGTTTTGAGTGCTGAATGTGTGTGAGGAAGCTGAGCTGAATGAGAGTGCGCTGGTAAGCACCATTTGGTGTATCGGAGTTAGACTATAGAAGGAGAAGGGAAGGTGCAGAGTAAGAAGGAAGGGCCTTCGGCCCGGTCAAATTAAAGGGCCTTTTTGTGGGGTTGATATGCGCCGACCCTAATTGCGAGACAGGATTGTTTTCATTATTTCAAGTTTGCAAGTTTGCCACAGAGTGAGTTCAGTCCATATCATCGCCGCTAAAAACTACCCACTTGCCTACATTATTATTATTGTCTTTAAATGCAACTAAACCCGGATATTGGCCGTAGGCCTAGAAAACTCGGAGGATTTTCCTGCCAACTCCACTTTGTGGGGAAGTGGGTATTATTATTATTTTTTCATTGTTATTATTTTCGATTCGATGTCGGATTGAGTCCGTCGGCTTTACACCTGCGTGAAAGCGATTGGTGTTGGCACAGACGTATAGATTCATAGGCAGGACCAAGTTTTAGGGGTAGCAGAAAATGAGGGTAAAGCATTGACTAATTCACAGTGAAATACAGCAATATTTTCAGTTTAGAAGAAATTTTCAGATGAATTGCATCCCAAGTTTTCCTCATTAGTATGGTAATAAAATAGGAGGGTAGTTTGTTAGTTAAGGTCTCATAACGTTGTTTGATGTTTGTTAGTTCTCAACGTCGTTTGAAAGTTTGTTTATACGCTAATCTCGGGACTGCTTGCTTCAGTCTCTTACCTCTGAAGACGAACACATTTACTGGTCTTGTAGAGGGCACTTAGGTATACATAATTCGGAGGGAGATAGATGTTGCTTAAAACGAGGTCGGTTTCTTTCTGCCCGAGTTGTTTAATTTTATCGCTAGTCTCTCCCTCTTCTGCATTCTACCCAAAATGACTCCAAGCTTGATTCGGGAGAAGAGAGGGACTCAGGTTTTCCATGCACCCTGTCCCCTAACTTGGGGGTCTTCTCCGTCTGCCCATTCGAAAATCCAGAGGTCATAAACCGAAGTCATATGGGACTGTCTGAAAGCGATAAACCGTGATATCGAAGACCGCTCGTTTGTCCATAAATTCGACCCTTTCGCGCAAATCCAGAACCAGGTCGCGGCAAACAAGTTTGTGTGTGTTCCTGGGAATGAGTTTGCTTGTGTGTGAGGGCGGCGAGGTCTATCGTAATTTTAAGTAGTCAGAAAATCATCGATTGCGACGCCTCGAAGGAAGGTCCCATTGGTGTTTCAAAGGTAACCCCCCCCCCCCTCCCCTTTCACCCCCTGTGGGCACTCGTCCCTAACTAAGGACAAAATTACCCGTTGCTCAGCTCTCAAGTCGTTTGGGCACATAATACCGTCGACCCCTTTAGGTATGCCAGAGCTTTCTTTCGCCTGTAGCTCGATCTTACCTCTCTCTTCTGCTCTTTCTCTCTCTCCCTCTTATTCTCGTCTCTCTCACTTCTTCTGCAACTACCTTGCCGTCGGTGAGATAGCTTGCGCGATCTGCTTGAGTTAAGCTAGCTAAGCTGGGGGACTTTTAGTCCGGTAGGGTCACCCATGTCAGTAAGGTAGCTTTAGTAGGATCCAGACTAATGGTTGTCAAACTTCTCTACCACTTCTTTGATGCGTCTCCTTGCATCCCCCTACCAACCTCTTCTTGATTCTTTTAGTACTAAGTTTCATCAACTGTCAAAAAAACAAAACCCAACAACAACAAAACAAACATTCATCTCTATTACACATAAGTTGCTTATTAATAAGGGCTTTACCAGCTCCCTTATGCCGCGTTAGAAGAGAGGCTTTGGAACCTCTTTAAATAACGCCTTGGAGCACTCATAGGTTGCAAGAGACTGAGATTGAAGGCATCTCAGGCGTTTGGGGTGCGATTAATGGAGAAATGCTAGGTACCCCTTAGAAGCTTTCTCCTAACGTGTAATGGCCTGACCAGCCCCCTGTGACCGCTACTTCGTGATCAAAGGCTCAACTGCTCTTTGGTGAGGGAGCTTTTGTGCCCTGCTGGTTGCCAGATCAGCTAAAGATCTCGGATGAAGTCGTGGGCACTTAGCTTTACTAGTTGCCTTAAGTCTGGCCGTTTTTAGTTGATTAGTAGGGCTTAGTAGGAAGATAGTTACACCTCAAGCACCCCCGTCTAAAAATCAGAGAACCAGTTCACTGGGGCTCTCGTGCTGCTCAGTTGGGAGCTGCGGCACGATTGGGGACGTCCGGCCCAGGGGAGACCTTAGGGTTGGTGTGCTTGGTCAAAGGGTTTCTGTTGGCCGAACGACCGGAAACCTCCTGGAAATAGGCGGATGTGATTAGTGCGAGAGAAAAATCACACACAAAAACCCTTTTTCAATGCGTATGGTGCGAGAGTTTTTTAAGATGGCGAAGAAGAATGGTCCTCCGTTTCGCAAGTTAACCTGCAAAATATGCAAAGTTTACAGATGGAGTGAAGACTTCGGGGGCAGGAGTTGCAAGGAGCTCACAGATGCCGTTAGTGTCTGTGACTTCTGCGAATTAGAGAAGCGCCTGGGCGAGAGCATCGCTCAACCGAGAGAGGAGAACTCCCGCCTCAAAAGGGAGGTTCAACTCTTAAAAACAGAGAGGTGCAGATGCTCAGGAAAGAAGGCTTCCGACGTCCAACAGCACGATTCTTCTGCTGCAGGACTGCCTCAACGAGCCAAAAAGAAGAAAAGAGAAAGTAGAAATAGAAGAAGAGAAGAGAAAGTAGAAAGAGAAGAAAAGAAAGTTGAAACAGAAGAAAAGAAAGTGGAAACAGAGGACGAGAAAGTAGAAGAAGAAGAAGAAGAAGAGAAAACAAATGAAGACAAGAAAAAGAAGATGAAAAATGTAGAGATAAAAGAGGAAAGCGGCAAGTCGCTTCCGAAAGGGAATATTAAGTCCTCTGCAGACAAATGTGCAAGGGTCACCCTTATTGGTGATTTTCAAGCACGGGGTCTGCAGCCCCTGCTAGCGGCGCGCCTTCGCACTAGTGTGAAGGTAAGCTGCCTGTCAGGATGGGGTAACCACCACATCAGAGTAGAGACTGAGAAATCACAGATTTATGAGAGCTCAGTCGTTGCTCTGATGGTCAGTGGAAACGACCTCTACCTGAGAGGAGGTAGGGTAGGCCCTACGGATAAAATCCTCCACACCGTCATGGGCTCCGTGGACGACTGTGGGCTTAAACCCGGAAGCGTGTTGTCGGGATGCTCCCGAGGAGAGGTCCAACACGGACCATTCACTCGATGAACGTCTCTTTAAACCGGCGCCTGGCAGATTTGTGTACGGCAGAGGAGGTCTTTTTTGTGGACCCGTACCGCACCTTTTATGGTAGAGATGATCTCTACCAAAGGGATGGGGTACATCTCTCCTTTAAAGGAAAGGCTTTTCTGTCGAACATGATCCAGGATGTCGTAGAGTGTACCCAAAGGAGTATCCGGCCCAGAGTGAGAACGGACGTACGCCAGTACGCCCGTGTCATTCCTGGAACGACCTTCTCAGAGGTCGCAAAGATGGGTGCCTCCTCGCCAACAAATAAGCCGGGAAACGGAAGAGCGTAGGGAGTCTTACATTTGGGGACTCCCTGAAAGTTCTTCTGTTTAATGCGAGGTCGATCAGGAACAAGTTTCTTGAACTTCGTGGCCTCGTAGCGACGGAAGAACCTGAATTGGTAGCCATAACAGAGTCGTGGGTAAAAACCTCAAGCCGAGATTTTGAAGGTGAATTCACGATTCCCGGTTACCAGCTCTTTCTGACAGAGAGAGGGTGGCGGTGTGATGTTGTATGTTGAGGATACTCTCAGCTCGACAGAATGCAACATCGTATCCGACCATGAACTACTAGGTGTTGAGCTAGAGATAGGTCCTGTCAGATACAGGACCCTGGTGCTTTACAGACCACTTGCCCAACACTTAGAACCGGACAGGAGTCTGTACTAGCTGTTGGGCGAACTTGTAAAAGACTTCAATACCCATGTTGACTGGGAAATGAGAGAACACTGTGGCGAGAACGCACTACTCCTGGAGTTCGCGAACAAGGAGTTCCTGACTCAATGGGTGAGAGAGCCAACGAGAGGAGACAATATCCTCGACTTGCTTTTCACCTATGAGGATGACATCGTTGAGGACCTCTGTTGGCGAAGAGCTCGGTGGCAGTGACCACCGACTAATTAGATTTGTAGTCAAAGTCCCGAAGGCAGAGCCTGCAACTAGTAAATCGAGGAAACTTGATTTGAGAAGAGCAGACTTTGCAGGTCATCGTGCTGGACTCACTGACGCGAGGCTAAAAGTGTGCGATGCTGTTGAAGACTCGTGAAACAGTTTCAAAACCACATTCATGAGTCTTCAATCACGTTTAATCCCTCTGAAATGCTGCCGTCAGTCTTCTGTTCAACCAAAGTGGTTTAATCGAGAAATCGGGCAACTGCTTAGGGAGAAGAGAAATGTGTAGAGGCAATCGAAGATCTCGTGACTTTGACGAATACCGGATGCTAGCCAGGAGAGCGAAGTCCAGCATAAGGGCAGCTTAGCGGTCTGTGGAACTCCGAGTGGAGAGACTTTGTAAAGAGAATCCCAAGGAGTTCTTTGGAAATGTAAACAACCGTAAACCAATCCGTTGAACGATTGGCCCTTTGAGGAATGAGGTGGGCACATTAAAGCACTCAGATGCCGAAAATGCTAACCTCGTCAACGACTACTTCTCTTCAGTGTTTACTGAAGAGTGTGGTCCCATCCCCCAGCCAACGGATTCCTACTCGGGGGAAAAGCTGGAGTATGTGGGTTTCACTGAAGGGGAAATAGAAAAGAAGATCACTGACCTAATGACCAATAAGTCACCTGGCCCGGATGGGTTTCTACCTAAAGTGTTGAAAGAAGTGCGCGATTAAGTGTCACGACACCTGAGCGCAATCTTCAACATGTCAATCCGGACCGAATGCGTTCCTAGAGAGTGGCATGAAGCGGAGATGACTCCTATCTTCAAGAAAGAAGACCGTAGCCAACCGTCGAACTACCGACCTATCAGTCTGACTTCGATAGTCGGTAAACTCATGGAAAGCATGATGGTGGACAAAATGACGTCGCATTTAGAGTCAAACCTGCTACTGAGGAGTTCCCAGCACGGCTTCCGAAGGCAACGGTCATGCCTGACGAACCTTGTGGAATTCTTCCACTTCGTGTTCAGTGAGCACGATCGAGACAAGGCGGTGGATGTGGTGTACTTAGACTTTCAGAAAGCCTTTGATAAGGTACCACACCGCCGCCTTCTCTGGAAAGTGCGAGCGCTGGGCATAGACGGAAAAGTAGCAAGCTGGATAGATAACTGGCTTAGTAGCAGACGGCAATGGGTTGTGGTGAATGGGCAGGCTTCTGAGTGGGTGCCTCAAGGTTCTGTCCTGGGACCACTACTATACATCATCTACGTCAACGTCATGGACGGTGACATGGTTGCCAAGATTTCCAAATTTGCCGACGATACCAAGCTTGGTATGAACGTTGCAAAGGATGGAAATACTGCCCGCCTTCAAGATGATCTTCAGAAGATTGGGGAGTGGTCTGATACGTTGTAAATGCCTATCAACGTAAACACATGCAAAGTGATGCATATCGGCCACCGAAATTCCCAATCACCCTATATCCTTAAGGGCACTGCTCTTGAATCGAGTGACACTGAGAAGTACTTGGGTGTAACTATCACCAGTGACCTCAAGTTTTCGAAACAGTGTATTGAGGTAGAGAAGAAAGCCCAAAGGATGTTAGGGTATATAAAGCGCCAGTTTGGATATCGGAACAAGGAGATAGTACTTTGTCTGTTCAACTCCCTCGTTCGACTGCACCTGGAATATGCCGTACGATTTTGGAGTCCTTCGTTTCGAAAGGACATCGCGAGATTGGAACGCGTCCAAGCCAGGGCAACCAAACTGATTCCCTCTATCAGGCATATGAGTTATAATGATAGACTAAGGGAATTAGATATGTTCTCGCTGGAGACCCTGAGACTACGTGGTCAGCTTATCGAAGTGTTTAAAATACTTCGAGGCTTCGACAGACTGGACTACGGGGATATTTTCCAGCTCAGCGAGGGGACAACAAGAAATCACGGCTACAAACTTGAACTGAAGCGATACCACCGTGATCTGTGTGGGAACCTCTTCACATACAGTATCTGTGGTAGTTGGAACGCACTTCCGACGGAATTTGTCAACAGTGAATCTGTTGCCCAGTTCAAGTCAAGACTAGATAAAGTCTTGCGAAATCACCGTTAAGATCCTCGCGAGTGATCTTCGAGGTTGCCAACGGACACCTTCGAGGATTGTGCCAAAAGTATCCTCCTTGTATGGACCGTAAGGTCTTTCAGGGTACTTATTTTCCTTGTAGTTGTAGCCCTTGTAGTTCTCTCTCTCTCTCGATAGATAGATAGATAAAGAAGAGAGAGAGTGAGCGCGTGTCTTCTCGGTCTGTGTTCCGAGATCGTAGAACGCCCTGACCCTGCCATTCGTGCCTGATCCTCCCTTGGTACTTTCAATGCGTTGAATCTTCTCCTTCTTCTGCTGACGGCCAGGCGCTCTTTAAACGTCTTGAAGATCGCGGTATAACAACCTAGTAGTCTTCCAGTCTCCTCGAATTATCTTCCGCCCCACACTTTCCTACAACACTCACCGATCTCTCCTAAAACTTAGCTTATATAATTTATGCCCTCGTTTGTTTTCGTTCTTTAATCAAACTTGCTCGATCTGAGTGGAAAGTTCGCGCGCGGTACTTGCCTTGGTACTGTTCCAACAAGGGTCGCTGCCGTGTGCCTCTGGCACTTGTGCCGGACTCCTACTTTTTGATTGAGATTATTGTGCCTCCTTGATATACAGTAGGTTTTGCCTTGTGTTAGTTATTCCCTTGCTGGTTAACGCGCTAGTGGGATTCTCGGTATTTTCTTTGAGCCTCTAATGAGTCATTTATGTCGGCGATGCCCTGCAGATGGCGCGAGAGATTCCGCAAATTCGCGCCAATTTAAAACCATTTTTCGCGCACTTTGTGCTGCCCGCCATTGAACCCGCCAAACAGACCAACTCATGTTTTTGACGTGTTTAATTGCCACTAAAGGCCCCGCTGTGCGCATCTACTAGCGGGTCGATTTTTTTTTTATTATTTATTGGTCTTTGACTTTTTTTATACGTGAGTTTCTTTGATGGGTTTAATGGAGGAGACTAGGAAAGTGACACACCATCTGGTGGGTGGTAAACTGTGATTAGGGTAAGAATGTTTTTCTTCCACGTTCGTTTGTTTAATCATTGTGGTTGTGTGTTATAGAAATGACTAGAACCCTCGTGAATCCTAAACGCTGGGGCCAATAGGCGGCATTCAAAGGTTCTTACCTGTAGAACTGGTTTACTCGAAGATAGGCACCCAATTCCTAGCGCGCCTAGTAGTCTCCTTTTCGGACTTTATCTTCTCTTAATTTCCCCTTATTTCACCACTAACGCACTATTAAGATCTGTGTTCATGATCGCATGCATCAGTCTTTACTGTCATTGCGTTTAAAGTCTCCGTGTTCCTTAATACAGTGCCCTTTATTACCGAGATAGGTGCAATACAACCCGACTAATTCAAATCTTTCCCCGGAAGATTTTAATTTTTCCCCCCTCCCTATTATTTCGCTTATCTTCGAGGCGCGAGTCTTTAAAAATGGCGCCATTTTACCATTTTATTTGATGAGTCCTTTAAATGGCGCCATTTTTACCCTTTTACGAAATGAGCATTAAAAATGGCGTCATTTTTCCCATTTTATTGAAATGAGTCCTTTAAATGGCGCCATTTTTTTCCGTAATGGCGCCATTTTTACCTTCTGCCGGAATGGGCTTTAAAAATGGCATTTTTACTTTTTACTGAAATGGGCATTTAAATGGCACCATTTTACCTTTTACCGGAGTGAGCTTTAAAAATGGCATTTTTACTTTTTAACGAAATGAGATTTGCTTTAAAAATGGAGCCTTTTTACCTTTTACCGAAATGGGCTTTAAAATGTCGCCATTTTTACCTTTAACTGGAATGAGCTTTAAAAATGGCACTTTTACTTGTTACCGAAATGGGCTTTTAAAATGGTTCTATTTTTACCTTCTGCCGGAATAAGCTTTAAAAGGGGCATTTTTACCTTTTACCGAAATGGGCTTTAAAAATAGCGTCATTTTTACCTTTTACTGAAATGAGCTTTTGCTGATGCGTTTCGTGGAGGTACCGAGATGAACGGGTCATCACCAATAAGGATTGTGAAAGGGGGGGGGGAGATAAGTGGGTTTCGAGTCATTGAGGGAGCGGGTGAAAGGTGGGGTGAGGAGAGTTGCGTGGACACCCAATCCTTAGCGACCGAATTATGGTTATGGGCCGTACATTATTTTTTTTTATCTTCCTCTTTAACAATTACGCTTTCCCGTGAAACACTTCAAATTAATATTTAATGTGGAAGAGATGTTCGTTGGAATAGCCGTTGTCGCTGATGGATTAGCTTAATATCGGAATGGGAATCTTCTTCTGTCTGTGTTGTCTTCCGTTAATCATTAAGTCCCCGAGTAGTCTCCTCTCTCAATTATCCGACTACCTCCCGCATCTTCCCCAACTTTACCACTTTCGGCCCTATAGTAGTTTTGGACTTGAAAAAAATAATATATAACTAATAATTTCGGTTTCTATGTATAATCTATAAATAATTATACCTGTCTTTGTTCTTGAACAAAATAATAGTAATAAATTTGGAGGTTAAAAAATAATACCAGTAAATAATTTTTCGTCTTATGAATAACCTCTAAATAATAATAATCTTTTTGGCTTCGACAAAATGTAGTCTTCGCAAAGTCTTTAGACAATTTTAAAAAAATATTACAAACTTAAATGAGCTGGTAACAAATTAATTCATTTTTCATATTAATAGGTTATTATTAAAGTTTTTAGTAGTGTCTCTTTTCACAGAGCAATTAAAAAATGCAGGAATTGAAAACTAAAATGATTAAAAATGACTAACTGCACAAGACAAATCACAATGTCTTTCGTGGTTTATCGAAACGACATCAGATGTTCAAAGGCAAAGAAATTCCAGAAGTAAATCTGGAAAAGATCCTCCAGTGCGTCAGTCGATTCGCGACTGGCATAAACAATTTAAGGAAACAGAAACGGGGCTACATAAACCGAGGACTGGAAAGCCAAGAACATCTGATGAACACACTGAGCGTGTCCCTGTGTCATTCGTGTCCCACCTAGGCTAAGTCCATCTTTACTGCTTCCGTTCAACTACAACTGCCGCGATCAACAAATCGCAAAGTTCTCGATAAGAATTTTTAAGCTTTATAAAGTTCAATTCTTGCAACCAATTAAGCCCAGATCATAAACCGCATCGAAGACATTTTGTTGTTAATATTCTGGAAAAAAATTGACGATGATCAACTTCCATTTGCTTTACAGATGAGATAGCTTTCCATGTGTTTGGAGCTGCCCAAAGGTCAATGGGCGGCAAGGAAATTTGTGCATTAAAAGTGGTTGGTCCATTTTTTCTTGGGGGTGGGGTGGGGGGGATAAAACGGTAACAGCCAAATGTCATCTTTCAACAAGAACGATCACCGCTTCATTGGGGGGTTAAATGTCAGCGAAATTTTAAAGGAAAAATTTCCAGAGGGTAAATAGGAAGAGGTGGCTCTATTCCCTCCCCTCCTCTTCCCCATTCCCAAGCAACAAGGGGCGGTCAATAAGTTTTGCAATTCGGATATAAGAAAACGAAATATAAGAGAAAGTTGTTTTATTATTTTTCAATATAACTACCCTCGACTTCAATGCACTTGCGCCACTTGTCCCTGAGGCTTCGAATTCCCGACTGCTGTTCAATCCACTCCTGGACGGCGAGCTGGACATCTTCATCGTCCCCAAACGGGCGTCCACGCAGTGCAGCCTTGAGCTGGCGGAATAAAAAGTAGTCGCTAGGGGCCAGATATGGACTGTATGGGGGATGGTTGAGCTCCTCGAATCCGCACTCGCGCAAGGGTAGCTTGTGCAACTCTGTCCTTGTGGACTTTGACAACGTTGAAGTCGAACATGGGGCGTGAGGCTTCTAGAGACCCAACGGGCACAGACCTTGGTCATGGCTAAATTGTCGCTGATGATGTTGATAACACTTCCATGTGATATTCCAAGTTGTCGCTCGATTTTCGAGGATGATCCTCTCCACACGGGCCACATTGTCCTCGTTGGTCACGTCTGACGGGCGTCCTGGAAGGGGGTAATCTTCAAGGGACTCACGACCATGGCAGGACTCCCTATTCCTGCGAGCAATGGTTGCATAGGAATGGGTGGTGCCGGTGTAAACTGCAACCATGCGTTCATGGATCTCTTTTGCATTCTTGCCTTCCTTGGTCAAAAATTTGATCACTGCGCGGTGCTCAACCTTCTCCATTGTTGAAAAATTTGTGACACGATCTGCGATCAGCTACTGCTTCTTAAATAGACGAGGCAGGAGCGTGCGGCTGCAGGTCCTGACTTATCATAACTTGTCCTAACACCCCCACAAACAGCCATCCCCCTTCCTTTGTTTTGCCCTACCGATTCGCAAAACTTATTGACCGCCTCTCGTATAACACCCATAGACTTTTCTTGTTGGGTTATACGACAAATATTCTGTACTGCACTAAAGTAAAGGGCTTAAATGACCTTAAGCAAGACCTAAGTGACACTAGGAAGGACATTGAGGGAAATTGAATATCGCTTAGATATCCTCCGTACAACGAATGGGGCCCATATAGAAATTGATTAACGATTGAAAAGAAATCATTTGATAATGTGTAAACATTTCAAATGGTTTTGATTTCAGCAGCAAAGGTGATTACGGCGATTTTTGTTGCCCCGGTAAATGCGCTGTAAAAGAAATGAAAAGACAAATGTTTCATTTGCAATTATAATCATGTTTGAGGCTCTAAAAGAAAAGAAAAAAAGGTTGACTTCATTTGCAATTATAATCATGTTTGAGGCATTTAAAGAAAAGAAAAAAAGGTTGACTTCATTTGCAATTATAATCATGTTTGAGGCATTTAAAGAAAAGAAAAAAAGGTTGACTTCATTTGCAATTATAATCATGTTTGAGGCATTTAAAGAAAAGAAAAAAAGGTTGACTTCATTTGCAATTATAATCATGTTTGAGGCATTAAAAGAAAAGAAAAAAAGGTTGACTTCATTTGTAATTATAATCATGTTTGAGGCTCTAAGGGAAAAGAAAAAAAGGTTCTGACTTCATTTGTAATAATAATCATTTTTGAGGCTCTAAAAGAAAAGAAAAAAGTATAGGTTCTGACTTCATTTGCAATTATAATCATTTTTGAGGCTCTAAAAGAAAAGAGAAAGGTTCTGATTTCATTTGTAATTATAATCATTTTTGAGGCTCTAAAAGAAAAGAAAAAAAGGTTCTGACTTCATTTGTAATTATAATCATTTTTGAGGCTCTAAAAGAAAAGAAAAAAAGGTTGACTTCATTTGTAATTATAATCATGTTTGAGGCTCTAAAAAAAAAGAAAAAAAAAGTATAGGTTCTGACTTCATTTGCAATTATAATCATTTTTGAGGCTCTAAAAGAAAAGAGAAAGGTTCTGATTTCATTTGTAATTATAATCATTTTTGAGGCTCTAAAAGAAAAGAAAAAAAGGTTCTGACTTCATTTGTAATTATAATCATTTTTGAGGCTCTAAAAGAAAAGAAAAAAAAGGTTCTGACTTCATTTGTAATAATAATCATTTTTGAGGCTCTAAAAGAAAATGTCAATCATTTTTTAAATTGTCTAAAGTCTATGAAAAATATATAATGAATAATAGGTTTCGATTTAGGAAGAATAATCTATAAATAATAAGTTTTAGGACTTCCCAAAATAATAGATAAATACATTTTTTTATCACTAGCCTATAAATAATAATAAGTTTGGGGTTAAAAAAAATCATATAATATTTTTTTTAGGAATAATTTATAATACATAAAAATTGAGCTTAAAATAAAACCTAAATAACCAGTTTCGTCTTTGAAAAAATAAACTTGATTTTGTCTTTACCAAAAGAAATAATACTAATAATTTTGTTTCTGTCTCCCCCGCAGTTGCTACAAGGGAACAGCAACACGTACCTGGCGAAATCAAGTCAACTGAACCCGCCTGTGATCGTGTCCCAGGTTCGATTCGTTCCATACAGCGACCACCCCCGCACCGTTTGCATGCGGGTCGAAGTCTACGGGTGTGTGTACACAGGTGAGTGGGTTACCCTCATTTACCTTCCCTCAATGACAAATGTCATTGCTGATTTAGTACTCCCACCTGTTCGCAAGAGGGGCTGAGGAGTACTCAGTTGCTTGGACAATGTAGGCAAAGGGATCTGGTGTTATATATCTGCCACACACTTATACTTCACCCTTTCTTTACACCTTTATGCTTACAAACGTTTTGGTGAAAATTGCTATCGTTGGTTTTCGCTTATTAGCTTTAAGTAGTACATTGCTCTGAGAAGAGAAGTGTGAGCCCTTTGGCAGTGTATGTGATGCACTCCTGTAGGACGTCACTCCTCGGTGCATCACATGGGATGCTCTCTCTTTCAGACGACGCTACAAATTGGTGCACTGATACTTTTAAATGATTTACTCCTATTTTATAGTTGGATGTCTTACCCAATTGTTAAAATATTTGATCCATGTAGTTTCCCCTTTTATCCACTTAAACCGTTTACCTCACGTTATTTGTTCCCTTACGTGAGGGTATTTGTAAATTCTCACTACAAAAATAATGGCAAAATATGCGAGTTAACAACTGACGATTCATAATAATGGAGGTGTTCGAAATTGTTCACCTCGGCATACGTAAGAAATTTTAGAAATGAGCTAATACGCGTCCTGTGATTTCGGGGGACGATCATTTGCCCTCATTGGCCTTTCCTCATTAAATCCCAAGTAAATTCGTGTCCTTAAATTTTGAATCCCTCTTGTATGTCCCCCTTTTTTCTTCATATGTTCCCATTATTTTTCACTAATGTTTTCGTTTGGTTGCGAGAGTTTCCTCTTTTTTCCCTAATCCAAGTAATCCTAATTTCGAATCTGAGGGAGTCGCCCTAGAGCCCCACTCTATTTCCGTCTCTCGTGCGCAGATGGTCTCCTGTCGTACTCGATGATAGATGGGGACGCCCGTGGTAGAGACGAGGGATTGAAGGACGTCACGTACGACGGCGTCAAGGAGAATGGGTGTCTCTCCGATGGCTTGGGTCAGCTTACGGATGGCGAGACGGGGCACACGAATTTCCTCGTCGATTCCATTGGCAAAGGGACTGGTAAGTACGATATTTCGTCCTCGGGACTATTTTGCTTTACTCTTTGACGTATACCCATACCCCTAGGTAAAATGTTCAGTTTAGTTTGGGGGTGAGGGGTAATTCAGGTGTAAAACATGACTTAACAGCTAATGTGCAAAGCAGACGCTAGGAATTCGTATGGAAAACATGTTGGCAACTCTAGGAAAAAGAAATTAATTCTAAAAACGAGTTGGCAAATCGTGCAAAATAAAATATCTTGGCAACTCGTAAAATATGTCTGCAATTCATTTAAAAACGACTGCAACTCTTAAGAAAGAAAACGAATTGACAACTCAGGAGAAAACGAATTGGAAAAAGAAGCATTGGCTAATACACCTTGACAAATAGATTAAAAAAAAATACATTTTGGAAATTCGAGTATAAAAATGCCTCGGTAAATTGGATATAAAATACATTAAAGCATACCAGGACTAAAAATTATCTTTAGGTAACTCGGGTAGAAATTACCTCATGTCAACGGTAAAAAAAACAACCTTGGCAGCTCGAGTAAAAATAACTTGGCAACTCGTGTAAAAAACAAACAAAAACAAACCTTGGTAACTTTGAAAAGGTCATCTTGTCCAATTATGACGGGACATACTGGCTGAATTTTTTCCTCAAGGTAACTTTGGTGAACAAATGCCGTTTGGCAAATTGGGTAATAAAATACATCTTGGCAACTTTGGCGAAAAAATACTGCTTGGCAGCTTGAGTAATAAAATACATCTTGGCAACTTTGACGAAAAAAATACTTCTTTGCAACTCGGGTGTATCAATACGTACATATGTGCACCTTTATTGAATGTAATAACACCTTTAAAGTTCGGAAACACTCTTAAGTCTCCCATCAGGGCTCCCATTTCGGTAAGGGTGGTGCTATTATGCTACGAGGTGTCTCTGTGCCCGAGATGTCTTTTTTTTTTAGTGGCTATGGATTATATTATCACTAATTAGTGATCGTCCAGTGTTTATTTTAATTATCGTTGTCCTTCTTTTACTGGCCCTCCCTTTCTCCTCTGTTTCACCACTTCATTCTCTGTTTTATATCTTTTTCTCCTTGTTTTATTTATTTTGTTTCTCCTTTTCGTTTTTGTTTGTTTTATCCTCGCCTTATTTCTTTTTACTTTTCTCCTTATTTCGTTTTATCCATTTTATATATTTTTGTTTTTTTATTTTCCTGTTCTATTTATTCTTAATTTGTCATTTTAGCCCTGTTTTGACCTCATTTTTTTCTGTATTATCTCCTTATTTCTTGTTCTATTCTCATTTTTTTCTTGTTTATCGATTCTCCTCGTTTTTTTTATTATTTTCTGGGTAGTTTCCTCGTTTCTTAATTCTATTTATTGTCTAATTTAATCGTTGTTTCTGTTTTATTTCCTATGTTTCTGGTTTTATCCTCGTCTTATTTCTCCTTTGTTCCCACCTAATGACTCGGCGGCACCAAAAATGAACGGAGTGGGGGATTCGCTCCCTGTTCTCGGAAATCTCCTGTTGTTCTCGGTTCGGGCCATGGCGCCACTCACCCAAAATAGCACCCGACGGAGTCGTCGAAGGAGATCTCCGGCTTTGGATTCTGACGCAGCAAGTTCCCCTTGGGGGGCGTGGAAAACCACTGCATCACTAAAGTTTCAATTGCACCGCCCGGGATTGTGAAGAGCCACTGTCGGTTTTGACAAAGGAGGAGTTAGGGGGAGGGAAAGAGAGAGAGAGAGAGAGAGCCTGGGTTGGGTGCACGCGATCAGCTCGACGGCTGGCGGCAAGTTCAGAGTCGCAGCAAATCTTCTCGACTCCCCATGGGTCTGTCAATCATTCTCTTTCTTTTCTTTTCTTTTCTTTTCTTTTCTAGAGAAAGTGGGGGAAAAAGAGGGGGTGATTAGCTAAAAATATAGTGGGTAGGGAAATAGTGCGGAAAGGAAGGAAGTATTAGATTAATAGTTTAGGATTCTTTATCCACGTGTTTAAATTGTGGATGTCATCGTAGGTTTATTTTATTAAACAAAAATATGCCATTCTGATGATTTTCCCTAAGCCTTTTTAGAGATCCGATTCAATTGCCCTGGCCTAGGTGCGCTCGAAGAAAGGGGTCAAGATGGAGGAAGTGGAAATGTATGGAAGTCATATAACTGCAGATCCCCCAGGCATTTGTCCAAATGTCAGCTGCATCTTAGCTTCCCATGCTACATTTGCCATCTTACGGGTCTTGGCAAGCTCCCCCCTCCTACCCCTAGGCATTCAACCTCGGGTAATCTTTAAAATACTTGGGTTATTACCTTCATTCCCTCCTAACTTCAACCCCCAACACCCGCAATTGCGCGCTCTCCCCGCCCAATGTTCAGGGGAGGAACTGCTGCTATCTATATTTAACATTTTCACTTCCATCTGCCCCACTTTTTCTTCAGATATCTGCTTACAAACATTCTGTGGAGATGCTTCATCGAATTTCGCCCTTAGTATTCCATTTGAACTATCTTCTCGTCGTTTAAATATATTATAAAAAGAAAAATATTTTGACTTAAATTCTTAACATTTTGGTATTAAAATCCCGGACAAGTAGCGACGGGTCACTGAAGACTCGCGTTTTTTTGCCCGCTTATATATCGTGTGAGAACGTTCATGGGAAAGTGTCTGCAGCGATTGTGTTATGCCAAAACAAAAGATGATGTTTTTTTAATAGTCGGTATTTTTTCGCGTTTCTCCCCACTTTTGCAGTTTGTTTTTCGGTTATTGTGCAAGGGAGGCCTGCATCCATTGGTGTGCCAGGTTCGGAAGTCTTCCCGATTCTTTTGTGAACCGGATAGCCTCTCCGTGCATTTTTACTTAACCTAACTTTACCATGAACCAATTTTAAAAACTAGTGGAGATGAACCCGTTAGAATTCGTTGTAATAAGTGTGTGTTTTACTTTGATAGGGTCTCACATCCGGGACTTCAAATGAGGAATCATTTTCGACTAGCCCCACTCCTCTGGGTTCTTTTAGCCTCTGTATTTCGCTCCTGAGTTCATGTCCTCGTTTGCTGATCCCCTGCTTGTTGCCCTTACGAGATAAGAACTCAGCACAAAATTTCAAGTTTTTTTTTTCTGCTTCCCGAGAACGAGCTTAAATCGGCGCCAAAATTGCCGCCTGAAAAGACGCGCAGTTTTTTGCTCGTTTTCTGATTTGATTATGACGAAATGTTTTGTTTTGCTGCTTTTTTTGGTCGTGTGTGGTGTGCGGGGTTATAAAGGTCTTATACTTTCGTAGGCAAAATCTTTGGCATAGACCAATTTCCTCACAATAAGACCCGCATAAAATATGATAAGCAATCCCAACGAATGATCCGTTAGTATTGGCGGTGATCCATGTTGTCCAGCATGATAGTCATGTCATCGGCCACAAGTAACGAATTGGCTCTGAAGCTACTACTACATATGTTGCTTAGTCCATGACTTGCCATCTTCCTGGATGTTAATCCAATCGAGAACCTTTTCGGTTATCCGCAAAAAGGCGGGTCGAGAGGCGGACCTCGCAAATGGCGATTTGTCTCTTAGTGTTGGAATTCTAGACACAATCGTATGGATGCAGTTTATAAAGGGATGTTGGGTGCTGGTTACAGTGGTTGGTTGCTTCGGATGACCTCTAATAGTCCCTGGTGGCTTTTGTCATCCGTTAAATTAGGTCCCGTTCTCGCAGAGATCCAGCATTCAGTCTGAGACGTGTGTGTGTGTCCATCATGTTGTCATTATACAGTGAGGTGGTGGTACAGGTGTAGTTTAGGTGAACTGTAGGTTGCCCGCTTTCCTCATTAAATTGAGAACCCGGTGGTAATTACAGTACGTTCTACAAGAAAGAAGAAACCGATGAGGGTTATTACAAAGTTTGCCTAGAATGCTCATAAAATCGTGAAGTTGGAGAAAGTCCAAATGTGTTGGTATACAGCGCGAATATTCAAAAGAGACTACTTTTGGCGCTCGGAATAGGGAGGGCGCGCAACTCTCCAGAATGCTTTCTCTCCACACACAAATACACATTTCCATTCGGGGGGAGGGGGTCTGGTGTAGTTGGAGTTGCCATGTATCTGGCATTTGAAAGATTACGCTACCGTCACGCCCCAGTGGCCGCAGTTGCAACCTAACTTGAAGAGGATCTGCTGCTGATATAACTTCCACACATACACACAAATACACCCCCTTCGCCCCTATGCCCTCTTTAAGTTTCTCTTTGTATTAGAAACATAACTTAATACTCGAAAACATAATTTTGACCTATTGCTGTTTTACAGTCAGAGTCATTGTGAATGCCTTTGTTTACATTCGGTGCTGTCTTTGTTTACGCTATCCTAAATTATCAATTAAAGTTTCTAAACAAAATTGGGGAGAATTTAATTAGAAAATTTAATGCGGGACTTTCATCGTAAGGCTGCTTGGGATTTGCGAGGCGTATAAGCAGTTATGTATTGGGAAAATTTAAGCTTAAACAGTTTGTTTACGTTTAACTAGCCCTAGTTTGCTCTTGTGAGGTTTAGGCTAAGTCTAGTTAGCTCTTGTGAGATTTAAGCTAAGCCTAGTTTGCTCTTGTTAGATTTAGGCTAAGCCTAGTCTGCTCTTGTGAGATTTAGGCTGAAGGGGTGGCAAAACTTTAGCGGCCGTTGATTCGACCACTACTGCATCAAGTCCATCATAAGTCATCCCTCTTGAGGTTTCCATTCGAGATCCATCTCGTGCATCATAACCCATCATCCTGGCAGCAACCGAGCGGGAGACCAACTGGAAAGTCGACGGGAGCGCTTTCACTGACGTTTTTGATCTTCCACAAACCATTACCGCCTTTACCACCCTACTCACATTCTTTTTCACTAACAAAATACAAGAAGACCATGGAGACCCTCACTAAGAGGGTCCAACCCCCTCAGGATCATACAAGGAGAAAAAGCCCCGCAAAAGAGGAAGCTATGCGAAACCCTCTACCTCGAGCACAAGGTGGCCCTGGTGATATTGATTGAAGTTTCATCAGGTTTTATGGCCATCTGCGCAGAGACCAAAGATGTGAATCGGCTCCTGTCTGAAGAAGGAGCTACCACATTGAACAGCATCAGACTAGAAGCAAAGAACCCCCCTCCCCCGCCATCCCAACAAGTGGCAGCGAACCGTAGTTTCATTTGCAGCCAAGTGGAGTTGGGTTGGTGAAAACACAACTGAAGAACTGAAAGAAGAGATCATGAGGAGCAACCTGTGGGCGAAAGTCGGAAAATAATTAAATTCCGCGAACATACACACACGTGTTCAATATAACCTTCTCTACTACCGACATGGCCAGGAAAGCGACGACGGACGGGATCTTGGTCTTTAATATGAGAATCCCAGGAGAGAACATCAAGCAGGAGAGGTTTAATAGCATACAGATGTGCTTTGTATGTTATAAACTAGAACAACACACAATCACGACCTGCCCGGACAAAAACAAACTGTGGTACAGTGAATGCGCCACAGGACATCGGTTCGATAAGTGCGAGAGCACTAAGAAAAATGTCTCAACTGCAAAGGGGAACACAGGACCATGGCCCTGAACTGCCCAAAGCCGCCGAGATATAATCAAAAGAAAGGAAGAAGAGAAGAAAGCTAAGGAGATGACCTACGCGAGCGCCGCCAAGAAGAATGGGGAAGTGAAGACAACACCTGCCCAGATGAGCATCACACAGGAGATCTGAGTGCAAAGATTCTGATCTGCATTAGTCACGCAAATGTGGCTAATGCAGTGAAGCCTGGCTGCTACAACAAGGTCCTCAATGCACTCTTAAAGGCAAACACACTTCCTTCAGTGATCATGCCTGCGGGCCCTGAATGCTCAAAGGCATTCAAGGAATCAGTTATAAGAAATAACTGTTAAATATGGACTGGAGAAGATCATCGGAGGAATCCGAAGAGGACGAAGAAGAGAAAGCTGAAAATGAGGAGGGATCCACCTCTTAAGACAATGACGAGCACCAGCTTAGGGTGCACGGGCGGACCAAAGTTTCCGCTCACTGCGAGCCTCCCGTGGGGGGGAGAGGTGCATGTCCCCCACTCTCTACTTGATTTACACCGCTGATATCCCAGCCCCCGTGAGCCCCACTTGCCTCAACATTCAATTCGCCAATGATTTTACCTAGATAATCACTTCTCCATGGAGGAATGCACCTTGGCAAGCTCGTATGACAGCAGCAGAAATTGAGAACCTTAACACCTACGAGGCCCGGTGGAAAATATGTACGAACCGAGAAAATTTCAAAGTAGTCCCCATAGGCAGGAGACTACTATACGATGTCAGGGTTGTGGATAGACGCTATCCCTACACCACGGAGTGCAATCTACATGGAATGGAGATTACGTCGCAGAAAAACATCACCAAGGCCACAGCTGCAGTCAGAACTCTATACATGTTCAGAAATCTCCGTGAAAGCAATAAGAAAATGATCGACGCTGCTATAACCCGCTTCCGCCCTCATGTGTCTCGAAGACGCAAAAGAGGAAACTACAAGTGGTGCAGAACAAATGTGTGTACCTAATTACAGGTACACTCAGGCGAGAAAGGAGACGCCAGGAAGAGCTGAACCGAGATGCGGAGATAAGTCGCATTAACGTTATCATATAAGAACGGACAAGGAATATGCATGAACTGCTTAATCGAGAATTGAATGATGATATCGTCCAAATAATTAACCAGAACAGAAGAGGCATAAGTCGCGCCAGATTTCCGAGCTCCGCTGGGCTTTTAGCTGGCGGAGCAGAAATGCCCTTCTAGGCATAAAACCGATCAAAAAAAGAAAACCTAATTACGAAACCTCAACAATTTCTACAAGAACTCACCGAATATCGACAACAAATTCACAGATGAAGACATCCAAGAAAAAACAAAAGATACGATTTACACTCACTACAAGATATACAAAAAAACAAAGACACTAAGCATAAATACTAAAGTGATTAAAGTAATTTATTACTACAACAGCAAATGCGTATAACATATCCAAGAACATTAATTTTATAGAAGACAAATGGCTTGACGCCATAATTTTATAAACTATCACAAAGACAACAAAGGAACCACACAACAAGAAAATATTTAAAAGCGATAGGCCCGATCACCAGGCATTTAGCATCTCTTTGCACCCTCATACCACACTTCTTTCTCTTTTCACCACTTGTCACCAGCGGGGTACCACAAGGGTCAGTCCTGGGCCCATTATTATTTATTGTTTACATTAATGACTAGGATAATGAAGTGTTTAGTAGGATCTCTAAATTTGCAAATGTCACAAAGCTGGGAAGCCGAGCCCTTTCGAGGCCCAATGTAGAGCAAATGCAAAGACACCTTAATAAAATTGTCGAATGGGCTTCAACATAAATAAATGCAAGGTCATGCATTTAGGATGTCATAACTTAAAAGTAGAATACCATATGAAAGGCCAAATCCTCGAATCCGTTAACTTAGAAAAATAGCTGGGGATTTTAATCTCGGAAGACCTTAAAGTATCGAAATGCTAGGATATATTGTTCGGAATTTTACTTTCAAATTGAAAGATATAATCCTGTCACTATACAAATCGCTCGTGCGCCCACACGTCGAATATGCGCTTCAATTTTGGGCTCCCTCCCTAAACAAGGATATAGCGCAGTTAGAAAGTGTGCAAGGTCGGGTTACTAAACTATTCCTGAAATCCAAACAAACCATACGAAGATAGACTCCGCTCATTAAACCTACTATCCCTTGAAAGTAGACGATTACGTGGGCGATTAATTGAGGTATTCAAAATCTTAAAACGATTTACTAATATTGATTATAGACTATTGTTCGACATGGACGAAAGGGCCAACACACGCAAAAATGGATTAAAATTAGTGAACAAGCGATTTAACTCTACTATAGCTCAAAATTACTTCACGTTTAAAAGCACGCAAACGTGGAATAGCCTGCCCAACTGTGTAGTAGAAAGCGCGTCAGTTAATATGTTAAAAAACCGACTTGATGAGTACTTCAATAGTGTAAATATAAGGTAGTAGGATCATAGAAGAAAACGTCATATGAAATGAGTTGGGAATAAAATGAAATGAGCAATAAAAAGATGCCAGCGACGCCCCCCCCCCCACCTGCATAGGTGAATATGTATTCCCTTTTTCTTTTATGTCTATCCCATAAGTATATTCTTTTGATCACTAGAAGAGAGTACTGTCCTATCACCCCCCCCCCCCCCTGGTTCGAAGAAGCGTGTTCGTGTATTTGGCGGATAGCTGTACCTGCATGTCAAGAGTACACATGTAGATACGTGTGTACCGTAGAAGTGAAATAGTTAGAAAAGGCATATAAAGAAAAGCCAAATGGTACACATGTAGATAAGTGTGTACAGTAGAATAGAAATATTTTTAAAAAAATCATGTAGTTGAAATAATTAAAAAAACGCCAAAAAACAGCATTTAACTCCCCCCCCTTCCCCCCCAAAAACCAGCATGTCAAAAAAAAAGAGCACGATACACTAATGTTAGAAAGTGGTAAATAATATCTTCTGTAAGCGGACTGGCCTTGAGCGGACCTTATGGTCTTTGCTGGTATTTGTTTCTGTAGTCTCTTTTCAGCTCTCTGTCCCCACACCCTTTCTTTGTCCCCGACCCACACCTACCCACTTATATCATTCAGATTCAGGGTAAGCCTAGTTTGTTTTTGCTAGATTTAGACTAAGCCTAGTCTGCTCTCGTGAGATTTAGGCCTAAGCCTATTTTGCTCGTGTGACATTTAGGCTAAGCTTAATTTGTCTTGTAAGTTATAGGCTAAGCCTAGTTTGCTCTTGTGAGATTTAGGCTCAGCCTAGTTTTGTTCTTGTAACATTTATGGTAAGCCTAGTTTGCTTTTAAAAATTTAGATTAGGCTTAGGTTCTTGTGAGATTTATGCTAGGCCTAGTTTGCCCCTACGATATTTATGCTAGGCTTAGTTTGCCGCTGTGGCATTTATGCTATGCCTAGTTTGCTCTTGTCATTTAAATTTAGTCTTCGTAGTTTTTTTTATTTAAATTGCATTTGCGAACATAGGGAGGGGGGGGGGGAAGAGTTTGTGACACTTGTAGTGTTGAATACAAGATTTTATGAACATGTCGTATGGTCGGTAATGAGTGAATGCATGTCTTAGCTAGAAGTTGGGGTGAGCTTAATAGCGTGATTGAGAGAATGAATCAGAGAGGCTGGTCGGGATCTTGGCTATAGGTTAGATTAGGCTTGAAATACGAGTACGTCCCGATTTGACCTGGATATTCCCGGTTTCAAGCAACGCTCCCGTCGTCCAGGCCGGTTTATAATTTTGCCCCGGAAAAAATATGAACTTCATAAATATAAACAAAGTTTATACCTAAACTAACTATGTTGTAATAATTCCACAATAAAAAAAGTGCACATTTACCGATGACCTTCAGAAAGAAAATCCATTTCTGAAAAGAGTTTATGACCGTGATGATAGTTAGGTGCGTACAGCTTTCGTCTAAATTTTCTTTGCGACATTAAAGATCATGAGAAACCTTCAAAACAGTTAGTTTGGCATTATCTGCTGCTACTACTACTACATTAAAATCATTTTTTTAAAGTGTCGATCCTCTTGACAAAAAATTCCTAATAGCTGCCAAAGAGGCAACCTTTTGCTTTCCATACCGTTGATTGTGATTAAAGCTTCAAGCCGGCTGATTGTTCATCTGATATCTGAGCGGTTTGAACCAAAGTTTAGTCCTGTTGGATTTTGTGGCGATAACTGTCGCACAAATTTGGAGGTGTAAAATGGAAAAGCGTAAATAACGTTTACACCAATGACAATTCAGGAACTTTAGAAAGATTTGAATAAGTCAGATTTTAGTGACCATGATAATTGATGCTTCTAGTAGAAAATATATTAAAATGATTGAGTTGTCAGCTGTTTTGTACCAGAGGAAGGTGTAAAAGTTAAACTTTTAAGACTTTCAATCGGTTTCTGGTGAAACATCTCGAATATTGATATTCTCTTTTTTCAGTTATTAAAGACCACAAGTTATCAAAAAGTTGTTGGATTTTGTGGCGATAACATTATACAAATTTTGGAGGTGTAAAATGGAAAGGCGTAAGTAACGTCTACAGCCAGCTAGCTAATGAAAGAAATATTATAGGTGTTGGCTGTGGTGCTCATATTGTTGACAATTGGCTCCAAACTGATGTTGACGTACTACCTATTTAAGTAGAAGCTCTTGTGAAAATTTACAAATATTTCTATTTATGTTGTGCGTGTTACTCAGCTAAAAGAGTTATGTGAGTTTGTTAATCTTAGTATGAGGGTTCTAAAATATGGCTACTAAATTTCTTTCACTTCATCCAGCAATTGAAAGAATCTTACACAAATGTATGAAGGACTGAAGTCACTTTTCCTCTCTAGAACACTGTCCACTTGTGATAGAATGACTGTGGCTCATTCATGACAAAGAATAAAACAATCTTGTCTATGGAGCTAACCAAAGCAAGTCCTGTGGCATTCTTCTAGATTTAAAAGGATTGAAAACAAATTTAGAAGAAAGGCGAGAGGAAATTTCTACCTCAAGGAGACAAAAAGCTGTTTATAGGCCCCCCGAGGAGGAGGGAAATATTAATGCTACTACACTAGCAAAAATGTACGAATTTTTCGGTCGCTGTCTTGCTTGCATTGAACTGTGGTAGAATAGCTTTGGCGGAGCAGAATCCTTTGTTTGGATAAATAGTACATACATTCCCTGGCCTGAAATCGAAACATGTTGGTAAAATTAATGAAACAATCGGAAGTTAATTTAAGAAAATTAAACGACCGTTTTGATGAAATGGTAGTTGCCAAGGCATTTCGGTCTTCAAAGTGTGAATTTTGGAAAACTGAAAAGTTCACTTGCGAGGAAAAATGGGTTCAAATGTTTAATAATTTTTTTAAGAATCAAAGGCTGTTTTTATTAATATATATATATATATATATATATATATATATATATATATATATATATATATATATATATATATATATATATAGAGAGAGAGAGAGAGAGAGAGAGAGTTACATAGAGTTACATAGAGTTACATAGATACACAGATCACACGGGCCTTACGGCCCAGACTAAGGTGATCTGGCCTTAAATCTACTGCCACTTACACATAGAATAGTAGAAGTAAAGGATAGAAAAGTTTTAGGCTCTCCCCACCCTCCACTCCCTCCGGCAAAAGCCGTACATGAAATAATTTGGGAAAAGTACCTTGCAGGTGTAAGAAGACAGTACCTGAAGGAAATTTGCATTGAATAGTAATTAAATGAAATGAATATGAAAACCACTTACATAAACCTGAAAGAGTTATATTTTTGTAATATTATTTTATTTTGTAGCTTATGCTAAACAATTCCAATATTTGTTAAGTGTTTGTCTAATCTCATTTTAAATGAATCTATAGTTCTGCTGTCCACTACTGCGTTTGGCAAATTATTCCAATCATTAATAATCGAGTAAGTGAAGAAGTTTTTTATTACATCCATAGTGGCTCTTTTACCCTGAAGTTTTGAATCATGTCCACGGGTGGGACACTCCCCTGTCAGTGTGAACAAGTTATTGGCATTAACGTTGTTAAATCCTTTAAGTATTTTGAAGCACTCTATAAGCTGCCCCCTTAGTCTTCGTTTTCTGACGGAAAATAGATTGAGTTTTTTTAGCCTCTCGTGGTAAGGTTTGTTACGTACTGACGGGATAAGTTTTGTCGCTCTGTGTTGTACAGCTTCTAATTTATCTATGTCTTTTATTAAGTAAGGGGCCCAGAACTGTACAGCGTATTCGAGATGGGGCCTGACAATACTTTTATATAGTGGCATAATTATCTCCTCGCTTTTATAAGTAAAGTTTCTTTTTATAAATCCTAGTGCTGTGTTAGCTTTGTTTGCAGCAGCTGCGCATTGGTTTGATGTTTTTAAGTTTTCTGTAATTATTACTCCTAAATCTTTAACCTGCGGGGTTGTGTTTATTAAGCCGCCTTGCATTGTATAGGTGTATTTTTTGTTTTTTGTTCCGCACTGAAGGATTTGGCATTTGTCGATATTAAATGGCATTTGCCATTTCTCAGACCATTCGGTAATTTTATTTATATCAGCCTGCAGGCTAGCCCTGTCATCTTCGCATAGTACTGAGTTACCTATTTTCGTGTCATCTGCAAATTTAGATATGATATTATTTATTCCAACGTCTATGTCATTGATGTATATAGTAAATAAAATAGGCCCCAGGACTGATCCCTGGGGAACACCGCTGGTAACAGATACCCAGTCCGATTCCACGCCATTTATTATCACTCTCTGCTTCCTGTTTTTTAACCAGCTACTAATCCATCCGTATATATTACCGTTAATTCCTAGCGTACGCACTTTGTTCATGAGTTTCTGATGTGGAATTTTGTCAAATGCCTTTTTGAAATCTAGGTAAATTATATCTAATGATTTAGTATCGTTATATAGGTTGAAAAGCTTATGGTAAAAGTCGATTAGGTTTGTTAAGCACGATCTCTTAGACCTAAAACCATGCTGGCTATCACGTATAAGGTTATTGTTTTCGAGGAACTCTACTAGCTTGTCTCTAATGATCGTTTCGAGCAACTTTCCAACTATTGAGGTTAAGCTAATGGGTCTGTAATTACTGGCCTGGTTTTTACATCCCTTCTTAAAGATAGGTGTGACGTTAGCTTTCCTCCAATCATCAGGGACGACCCCATGCTCGAGAGATTTGTTAAAAATGAGAGCAAGTGACTCTGCTAACTCATTATGGACATGTTTTAAGATTCTAGGGTAAAATTTATCAGGACCAGGAGTCTTGTACGAGTTCATTTTCTTTAATTTATCAATTACTAGTTGCGGATTTACTTCCAGGCTCCTTAGTGATGGGTGTCTGACCTGTATAGACTCGTTGTTATCGTTATTAGTATATCCTAAGGTGAAGACTGAACTAAAAAACTCGTTTAAGATATTAGCCATACCCATATCATCTGAAATAATTTCACCCAACTGGTTTTTCAAGGGGCCAATCCCGCTTCTCATTTGCCTATTTCTATTGATATAAGTATAGAAGTGTTTGGGATTAGTGGTGCTTGCTTTTGCTATCTCGATTTCGTATTGACGTTTCTTTGATCTTATGAGTGTTTTAACCTTTCTTCTGCTAGTGTTATATTGTTGGTTAACTTGATAGCTTCTATTGTGTTTTAATAATGTGTGGAGACGGTTCCTATCTCTAATTGCTCGTTTGATGTCATTATTAAACCACGGCGGATTGCCTCTATTCGCGTTACTATTCCTTGTTTTAAGAGGAACATGGTTTTCTTGGGCTATAAAAAAATAGTTCTTTAAATTTATTCCAAAGTTGATTTACATCTTCTATTTCTATCAGCTGCTCGTGAATATTTCCCAGGGCTTCTCTGAGGCCCTCTAAGTTAGCTTTACTGTAGTCTGGTACTTTTGAATAGTTATTGGTAGTTGAATACCTGGCATTTAGATCAAAGCGGATTAGTTTATGGTCACATGTACCTATATGTTCCGCTACGGCCAGAGTTGATATTAAATTTTCCTGGGATGCAATAACTAGGTCTAGTATATTATTTCCTCTGGTTGGCTCCCTAAC